>LZPO01008922.1:12462-23972 GCA_001675575.1 Neotoma lepida | reverse complement strand
TAATTTGCAAATAATTTTGCTAAGAATTGTGGAAGTTATAAAGATTAATTAGTCATGTACTTTGCTCTCAAGCATTCAATAAAGATATCTTTGAAGAGGAAACCAGTGTAAAATAAAGTAAATGGGAAAAGCAAATTCCATCAAAGTGTCAGGAAGTGACAAGTTCCATGAATGAAGTATATCCAAAGAATTATGTACACTGAAGTATTTGAGCAAGTGGGAAAAGAGGAGACAGCTTAAAACCACTTCAAAGTAACTAAGCTAGAGAAAAATCACTAGGGATGGGGTGACCCGTTTTCCTGGTGTATCAGTGTGTGAAGGAAAGTAATGGACAACTCTGGAAATACAAACAAGAATCAAAGGACAGAGAGTGCTAGTCCTCTGAGAAAATCTTCCCAACACACTGTAACTAAGGTGGATCCACTAGGCTCTGACCAGATGACAGGGACACTGAGATGTGTACACATACAGAGGCAGTCCAGCCAACCACATGATCTCAGTATTCTTGGAAGTAACAAAGAGCCAAATTTAAACAATAATGTTTGGCAGAGGAGGCGCAGAAAATGTGCAAAACTAAGAAAGAAACAAACTAGTGAAACACACACAGTTCAGTACAAGGAGTAAAACCGACTGCCAGGAACAACACTGAAGTTTCCAGGTCGGGTGGATGAAAAGAAAAGAAGGCAGAGAAATTGATGGCTATCAGCTTACAGCCCACTGGGAGAATTCATGCGCCCACAAGGCCCTGGGATGGACATCTACACCACACACATGAACACAAATGAAGTTGGAAGTATTAAATTTGAAATATAGAACACACAGGAATAAGTTTTTGACTACCCAGTCCACATAAGAAATGAAGAAAGGAATAGATCTGCACAGTTGAGAAGCACCAAGTATCACCATTTAGAAGTGGCAGTGGACACCATAAGATTGTTATGACTTTTGACAACTAAAAGTCAGTGCACTAGCTATGGACTGGAGGATTCTGGGTAGTTGATATCAGATAGCCTTGGGACTAGCTTTCTCTTGAACAAAATGTTCAGGAGCTGTGTGTAAAGCACCACAGGAACCCCGCAGGCTCAGCCAGGCTCTGTTGCAAGGGAGCTCAGTGTGTGCTTGAAAGTGTTAGTGTTGATGCACGTGTATGCATGTAGGCTTTTATGTGTAGGACTTTGCATGAATTTTTGTGTATGTTTATAAGATGAGAGAGGAAGAGGCCAGGATGGTTTTTAAATGTCAGAAATAGAGATAAGGCACATAGTTGAATTATCCCAGAGAAAGTAAATCTTTTATGTGTTTGTTATGGGGCACTTAAGACAAAATTTAAAGGGGAAGTATGTGTAATTTTAGCAAGGAAACATTGAAGACTTTAAGATTATCATTGTACTTTTGTGTTAGTCTGCAAATGAGTTAGCACAGAGAAATTACTCAACCCTTTCATCACAGAGAGTCTGCTGACAATCAGCCAATTACCTCCCAGAGCCTAATGACCTTTCCTTCCATATTTCTGATCTTGTAAATTGAGGGAGAGAAGGGAACTACCAGTAATGCCATGTCTGCTCCAACAAGTGGGTTCTGGCAACTGTTTTCTGCTCACATGTGTGATGCATGCAGGAGCCTGATGAACAACATGTGAGTGGAATGGCTCACACACACAATGGTATCACTCAACAGAGTTGTTTGAGCTTGCTTGTGCTCTCTCTCTCTCTCTCTCTCTCTCTCTCTCTCTCTCTCTCTCTCCCTCTCTCTCCCTCTCTCTCTCTCCCCCCCTCTCTCTGTCACTCTAAGTAGTGCTCTCTTATTCTGCTTTTCTTTCCTCCCCGTACTTCCAAACCTTTTGTCTTTTGTGTCCTCCCCAGACTCTTCCTTTCTACCCTGTTTCTTGTAGGTATTTCAGTAGCAGAATCTGGTGTAGTCAGCTGAGTGTATCCAGTGGTGTAACGTTTATCCTCAAAGCCCTGTTTGTAAGTGCCCAATCAGGACTCCTAGATATCCTCACTTCTACCTTTGCTTAAATGACATCATCATCTTCAAAGTTAGTTTCTTAAAATAGATTCTTCAGGTTTCTTTTCCTTCCTATTAGTTTGATTATTCTTCTGTACCTCATTTATCATGATGCAAATTCAATCTAAAGTCTTTAGTTTTAAAAGTCCATGTGAGCTCTGGGAGTTCCTAAATGTCATAGAATATTGTAGAAAAGTGAAATAAGTCAATCCTAACTAAAAAAGTACTTCTATGTAGTTACTTCTGGAAGATTCTACAAAGAAAGCTCAGAAGAAAGGTATCTGAATCTCTAGTAATTTATTTTGGTTTTCTTTCCTAGCCTAGATGAATATTCCCTTTGGAACACAGTTTTATATTAACACAGCATACTCATTTTATTAAAATGGCTAAAATAAAACTACATATTAAAACAAAATGAAAAAGTGTGAATAGGAGGTTTTAAATTGCAATGCCTGAGCTGAGCTGAGCTGCACTTTAAGGAGTAGGACTGTTCTTGCTCACTTTACTCCAAGAGCATCATACTGGGCACGCAGGATAGCACTTCATTTATGCTGCACTCTTTGACAGTTGATCAAATTCAGTAATTAAGTTCTAGTTTACATTTCATGGGTAAATAGCCATCACTGTGTAGTGAGGTCATGGTTTTATTGTCTCAATTCATGTGTAGTTTAAATACTAAATCTTTATGTTGAACACTATTTGATGCAGAAAGGAATGAGAAATAGGCTTAAGAGACACAAGGTGGAGGATGGAGGTGTCTGGACTGGTTTCTTCAGCAAGGTGGCTATTTGATCTTCTGATCACCCCTGGTTTTGGCTGACTATTTCCTAAGAGCCCCTGTTGTATGCCTTGTGTGTGTGTGTGTGTGTTTTCCCACACCTGTCTCTACTGACTTACTCAACAGTCCTACTTTAGAATTACATGCCATTAAGACAACTTCAAATTGCCCCAATTCCTAATAAATGGATGCCCTCCAGCTGAGAGGCCATTACTCTCATCCAGTCTTTATGGTTGTTGATTTCCTTCTTTATTCTGATTGCTCATAGAAAGCGAGGGCACATTTCCCTAAGTTGACTGCAATTCAGAGCATACTACTGAACAGAAAGATGATGCCATCAGAAAAATCTGCACAACTTATTAAAATTTTGGAATAGAGGGTCCAACTCTAAGCCTAGTGAAGAACTGAGGAGGTGCTCTGAACTCCATTCTGAGAGGTTTCTCTGGGTGCTTTGATGCACATTCCTAGGATCAGAGGGTAGAAGACTAACATTCATGGATGAGTCACACACGTACTGCAAAAATCAGTGACGTACCCTAGCACTAGGGCTATCCAGAGTGGTGTTGCTACCAGAGCTGAGCTTTTTGTGACTTGTTGGGGATTTGGTTCTAGTTGGTTAGTCTATGTAACAGCAGGTGTTACATATTTCAGTAGACACTTCTGGCACTCAGAGTAATACTCATTTCTAGGATACTGGAGTCGTGTCTAGTAAATTTACAAAGTTTGGCTAAAAAAATGAGATGGGAAGACTCAGCAAATCTTTTCCTTATGTGCAAATGATGGATACTTACATTTTTATTTACAATATATCTTTTGACCATATTCAGTATGTTTTTATCTTTCAAGAATAACAGCTATTTTTCTTAGCAATTCTTTGGGAAAAAAAGAATCCCACAACTCTGACTGAGTTGTAAAAGAGGTACCATATTTCTACACAGTTTCTGCCTTCTGGTTATTATTATTCTGGTATTAACTTGCTTTTAACACCTGGCTCAAGCTTGGCCAGTCAGATTAGCTTATTGTCTTTTTCATCATACAGATTAATTCCTGGAAGGGTAGCTGTGGTTGAGAGTCTTCAAAGAGAAAGAGAAGAGAATTTAAGTCCTTTTTGGTATCTGATGTTCAGTGGACCTTCACTCCATGAAAAGAAGTATTCTGCTATTGAAGCAAATTAACACAATCTAGATGGAATTAATATGCATAGACAGAAGGAGATAGAAGGGGTTACTGGTAGCATATCCCCTGCTATTTCTGTTCAAGGTCTAGTGCTTTGCCCATCTTTCCTCCAAATAAAGTGAATATGAATGCTTTAGTGATTTCAGTTTTGGGTTTTCATTGCAACAAGATCTGACCAATGCATTACATGCAAGACAACTGATGGTGACTCAATCCCAGATTCTATCTCTCCTTAGTAAGATTCTGAACTCACTATTATCAAGACACTATCCTAGACAAAGGACAAGATAGAGGTGATAAGAACCTGTTAAACTGAGATAATAGATTGCTCTCTTATAAGCATTTTACATTTTAGTAGAGAATTTAAATTCTAATTAGATAGAAGACTCAAGATATACAATCACTATTATAGAAGAGGAAGTGTGTAGCTATGAAGGCTTAGGTAGACTACAATGAGAGATGAGAGAAAGAAGAGATGCTGAATAGACAAATATGAAAAATATTTCAATTGGGTTGAGTTATCTTTGAGTTAGATGATATTATGAGTGGAAGTTTGATGATAATGTTGTAGAAGAGACAATTTTAGTAAAGGTGTAGAAGTTAGATTGTCTCTGTGGCTTCTAGTGGGTATTTAATTTTATTACAAAGATTATGCAGGTGCAGTGAGAAAAATCTCAAAAGTAAGTTGGTGTTAGGTGATGAATAATATTTAGTGGTATACTTTCTCATTTTTCTATAATGATACCAGTAATGACTCTATAAATTTATGTGAGTGCTTTTAGAAATATTGTTTCCATAACAAGAGTCATTCGGTTTCATTTAGAGATAGTTGTAATGGTTAGCTTTAATTGAATTTGACATAACCAGACTNACCCAGGAAGCAAGTCTCAAGGGAGGATTGCATATATTTGGTTGGCCTATGGGAAATTGTCATAACAAAGTTAATTTATACAGGAACTCACAGTCCACTGTAGGTTGTACCATTCCCTAGGCAGGGGGTCCTGGATTATATAAGAACAGAGATATCAAATTGAGTACAAACTAGGAAGTAATCCTGCTTGCACTAACTTCTGTCTGCANACTGCGGATATGATGTGACCAGCTGTCTCAGGATCCTGCTTCTCTGACTTCCTCACAGTGATGGACCGCCATCTGGAATTATGAACTAAAACAAGCCCTTTCTCTCTGAGCTGTGTGTTACCACAGCAACAGAAACAAGTAGGACAGACACAGAGGCAGCATACCTGCTTACTTTTAGCANTGATCTCATGTTGGTGATTTGAATACAAAATAACATTAGTTAAGGCATACAGAGGACAAAAGGAAAATCCTGTAAATGGGACAACAGGCTTCACACTAAAAATGAGTTGAAATTGGTTAATACCTGTGCAATCTGTAAGAAATGTATGGAAAAGCAGACTTCCCTACTTTATATTATTTATAATACTTGAGATTCGGTTTCAATTTTAATTATTTTTGTTGTTATCTTGAGGAGACTAAAGAAAAATAGCCATTGTGTTATATGAGCCCCTGGTGANATGATGAGTCTAAACCTAAAACAGTAGGAAATAACAATAATAAAATGACACAAATGAAGAAGAAAACCAACTACTAAAAAGTACACATTACATTAAACATATGTGCTGGTGTGACACCTGCTACTGCACCCATCATCTCGTAACATAGTTCATATCACCACACTTCCAGTCTCTGGGACAAGTTCCCAGCCCCAGCTCTGACACGGCTGAAAGATCCAGGTGGTCATCACACAGATGACCAGGATCCCAGTTTTCTCATGCAGAGTGATGGTGCTAATGCTCCTGTGAGTTTAGAAATTTAGCATATGTTCAGAAATACGTATTATTAGAGAGCAGTGGGTATCTTGTTGTCTTTGGGGAAAATATAGAAGCCATAATATGTGGAAGTTTTAGTCATTTAGGAAAGTGTTCTGAAGTATCTTATTTTCAGTCTCCTAATGAGCTGCACGTAGATAATAACTCCACAAGCTTGGGTGGAAAGCCAGCGTAGGGCTTTCTCTTTTCAAAGTTGTATACTTTCCTGAATTACACTTGCTTGCTGTGCATCATTGCTATGTTTATTAAGGAGGGAAGGACTTCCAGACAGGAAGAAATAATGACACGAGATATCAACAGATACATGTGCCATTGCAGGTACTGTTTATGTGGGAGAAAAACCACAGGGTTTTTAGTCATTGGGAGAAAGTATCTCTATCACTACTATATATGCTCTGAAAATCAGAAAAAACACATGTATTTTTCCTCTTACATATCAAAATGAATTGAGTAAGGAACCCACTTCATACTGTAATTGTTTTCCTCTGGTTACTGAATTTTAAGAATTATTTTTCTATTATTCTTACNACTATGATTCAGAAAAGNATTTCAATCTCTCCCCATCATCAACTGAATGCTTATTCCATATAGATCAGGAATTCATAAAATTATTTATAAGTATGAAACCTAAAAAAAGAAACTTTTATTTCCCTTGGGCATATAAGCTTCCCATTGCATTAAAGTAATATGCCAGATAAACCAAACTTTTAAAATGTCACCATGGAGCTCATGAGGTGGCTGAGCAAACAAAGGCACTTACCACCCAGCCTGGAGACCCACTTATGATTTCCAGAATACATGTAAGAGTGGAAGGGGAGGACAGATTTCACAAACCTGTCCTTTCTGCACACATGCACACTGAAACATACACAAACAGTAATAAGAAAATTAAGAACTATTGCGTAGTGAGTGAATAAACTGAAAGAAACCGGCACCATTAGGTTGAATATAAACTCAAATGTTATTGGAGTAGTTTTTCTCAGAAGGAGGTGAGCATGGTTTCCATTTTAATGTTTCTATGCATACAAATATAAGTTCTCCATAAGCATATTAATGTAACAAAACTTAATTATTTTACAAACATGTCACTGAACATTTTTATAGGAGATTTTGTGAGTTAAGTCCCCTTGGCTTTGTAAAACATGTGTGGATATTCAAGTCTTTCTGGCTGTCTATATTGTTGGAATTGGAATATTTCAATATATAAAAAGAGAAAGAATTTGTAGCTGCACAAACACTTGTCTTTATGAGGTGCCACCAGGACTTACAGAACTATAACTAAACACAAGGGCCTGGATGTTAATGAGGAATCTTTGGTTACAGAGGCCCTCTCTTCCCCTCCCCTTCCCTGGAACCTTTGATTACAGAGGCCCTCTTCTCCTCTCCCCTTTCCTGGAACTTTGGTTTCAGAGACCCTCCCCTTTTTTGGAAGCTAACCCTGACTAGAAACATTAGGAGAGGGGCTTTTATGATACAAAATAGAATAAATAATCAGAATAAAGTAGGAATTCTAAATAATATTTCAATGCTCAAGTCATTAAATATAAATTGAGATCTCTAAATATTCAGCAGGAGAATCCCAACATAGTCAGAGTTGGTTCATTGTTGCTTAATTAATCAGAGACCATGGCTTTTGTGTTTTTCCTAGAACTTTATGTCTTCTGGAATATTTTCTCATTAAAAGAAGAATGCCTTATGCCTATGATGGATTTACTGAATATAACATACAACTTAGTCATACACTGTCATATCTACAGTNATTCCATGAAAAACTGAACAAAATGATGATAGAAGAAGAGATGAGGACAAGAGTCCAGGCCAACCTGAGTCATAAGGAAGTGGCGTCTGAAAAGTCATCATTGGCAAGGCACCTGGCCAGAAGAAAGCTATGTATCTATAGATACATAGCTGCACTGCTACAAGATGCAAAAATATTGTAGTGGGATTTCAGCTGATTTTGACAAGCTAATACCTGGAAGAAGCCAAGGGCCTTCCAGAGGTCAAGCTGAGGCTCAAGGAGTCTTGGTGGTATTGGCTTTTGATTATTAGCCATTTCCTACTATGAATTTCTTGTGTGCTATTGTAGCTTTCCCAACTGATTTTTTCCTAAGAATTGCTAACAGTGTGGACTGATCATTCTTTGGACATACACTTTTGAGGTACTTGGAGAACAGCCTCAGGAAAGGCTTCCTTCCCTCAGGCCCATCTCTTTCTCTCCTTTTAGCCCTGGAATCATATCTCCCTTAGCCACATTCAAGGACTAACAGAAATAATGGTCCAGACCACCACATAATAGTCTCCTGAATTAAGGTAAGTTCCACATGGAGACACTACCTAGTTCAGGTGGACCTTAAGTAATAGCGTTATACAATTCCTCTTTACCACTCCCATTTTTGGGTTCTAAAAGAAAGCCTGATGGTCACTGCCTAAGGAAAATTCTTACCTGCCTTTATGACCCTGTAAGAATCCAAGCCTGGTGACCTTGCTCTGCCAGAGAATTGCTATTGCTTGGGTTTATAACTGAATACCTCATTGACTTGGGGAGAACTTAGAGGTATAAGGTGACTGAGAGGAAGATAGGACTGGAGAACTTGAGGACATGATACAAGATAAGAAAGAAGGAGATGGGAGAGGAGCTAAGATGGGAAGGAACTAGATGGATGAGAACCTAGATGGGCAATGAGTGCAGAAGAGAAGCTGTGTAGAGAGAGAACTTATCAGAAGAATAAAGTGTATGGACTAAGGAGTTTCATGTACATAGATTCATTTCATTTCATCAAAGATTAAATCATCAGCTGGTTGTAGATTCTTCCCGGACTCTGGGAGGGGACTGTTGGGGGGCTGGACCCCCATAGTCCCCGATACTGCACTGCATGGCTGCAGGAGAAATAATGGTGACAGGCAGAATCATCTGCTGCTTGCTGTGACTCCTGGAACCATGTGGACTCAACTGCTTTCCGCCACAGACTCACCAAGTCTTGGCATGTCACAGACCCCAGCCATGGTGTCTATAATAAATCCCATGTCTTATGAACATAGAAAGTCTCTTGAGCAGCTATCCTTGGTAACTACATAGAATACTATTTTTCATCACTTTATTACTTTCTATTGAGTTTTTAATCTTTCAATAAAATGTTCCTTTCAGAGTCTTCTTATGCAAAGCTATCTACAAATCCTCACAGCAACCTCGCAATGCCAAGGCATTTTCAGTATCCTGGAGGAGTTTCTCCTGCCAGCTCAGTAGATCAGCTGCTTGACATAAAACATTAGGAAAAATGTGACAAATAACTGGCTTTAAACTATTGTTGAAAGTTTATTTTTACTTCTTTCTGCATGGATTGTTTTCTCAAGGCAGTCTGTTGAGAATGTCATCTTTCCTGCTGTTGCTACTCACATGTAAGGTCTTTTGCATACCATCCCGCATTGGTTCTGTAAACATCTCACCATGAACTTTACTTTACAAACTCTGATTTCAATGAGTATATGCATGATACTGTGCACAGGGGCAATGTTTCCAGAGAGGATTTTATGATCACAGCCTCCTCTCAGGACTTTATGTGCACAAAAGACAATGCAATGCCAAGAAACTGAGCACCTGCTAAAACCCCAACGCTTTGGTCAGTATATGCAAGGAGATTGTTATTTCTGTCTTGCAAAACACAGCACAATAGGCAGGATTTTCCCTACTCAAAGTGACAGAAATGGGTGTTGTAAAGTTTAGGTAACCCCTTCAGCATTGCTGAGCCATTGAATAACAGACACAGGGCTCAACCTGAAGGTTCTAGTGGATGTGAAGCCACTTCCCCTCATGTGTCTCTGTTGCTCCTGAGAAAGTGTTCTTGTTTGTGAAGCAGAATTCATCCCCAGTTTTGTATACGATTATGTACAAATTGTATATGTTCTTCTTCAAACCCTGCTTTTATAGGAAATTCTTTGCCAAGTCATTGCTCAATGCCCCTTTTAGCCTTTTCTTCTAGCTTGTCCCAATTCCTTTGTGATACCCACAGACCCACAGAACAACTCTCTACCAGTGATCCCAGTGGTTAAACTAGGCTGGAAGGCGACCTTTATCCTCCTTTCTGCCTTCCATTCATATTGCCTCTCAGTCCTGCTGCAGGCTGTCTTCTGTATTTCCTTTACCCACCCCACTTCCATGATGAAGACCAAGGGTTCCATTAGGTCTTTCTTGCCACCCCTTTCAGTCTTCCCTTCTAGCCAACAGTCCTTTGTGACACTTGCTGACCTTCAGAAACACTCTCTACCAGGGAACCTAAAACTAGCACACTTGACTAGGACTCAGAGTGGGCAATAGCAACCAACAAAGGCAACACACATCCAACAAAGAGGAGACTGGATATCTACCCCAAGTAACATTTAAAATATCGTAACTCCAGATGGCTATACCCCAGTGCAAAAGCACAGACATGAACAGAAGAGACAATATGTGTCCTCCAGAAGCCTAAGACCCCATTGCAGTGGTCTCAACCTTCCTAAGGCTATGACCCTTTAATACAGTTCTTCAAGTTCTGGTGATCCCAACCGTAAAATTATTTTCATTGCTATTTCATAACTGTAATTTGGCTACTGTTATGATTCATAATGTAAATATCTGATATGCAAGATATCTGATATGTGATCCCTGTGAAAGGGTCATTCAATCCACAAAAGGGTTGTGACCCACAGGTTGAGAACCACTGCCCTATTGCAATAGGCCTGCACAAACATTTGACTTTAAGACGTGCCTCAAGGACTTACATAAATATGACTTTAACACAACAGATTGGATGTTAACAAGAAACCTTGTTTTAGTTACAAGGGCCCTCTCTTGGAAGCTAACCTCGATGGTCATTTCTGCTTGGTGATGTTTCGCAAGTCTCACACTGGTCCCCAGGCATTTTTTTTCAATTTCTTGAACTAGTCTTGCAACTCTGTCTTCCTATAATTGTTTATTTTCTCTATCGTGTGAACTATCCCACTCAGCTTTCAAAATCAGACTGAATTTTATCCACTCATCTAGAGGACTAATTTCATTGTCTTCTTTGTTTTCACAACAGGCAGATCAAACAATTATTTTATTGCCTATCTCATTGCATTTTAATGATGTTGACTTGTCTGTTTTCTTGGTTTCTTTGTGTTTTCTAGCAATGAGGTAATAAAGTTTATATTTCTTTGTACCTGAAATGCTTGAATATAGATTTATTAACTTCTCTCTGGTTATATATCACTCCATGTACCCTTGTGTACAACATTCTCCCTTTGAATACTTACTTTCATTTTTTAATTAAAATTTTAGTCTTTGATGATTTGTTCTGAGAGGCATTTTCTTCACTTTGCAAGTATTTCTAGTATTTGTACGCATGCATCTTTCCTTTTCTTCCCAAGAACATAATGTAGTTCTAGCTTTCACTGCCTTTGTCTCGGTGGCTGGTGTGACTGGCATGTGCTCTTTGCTGCCTTCTCTTCCAGCCCCATTCTATACTATGAGCCCACATTAATCTCTGGCATTGTATGTCTGTTGGAATTCCTGGCCACTCCCCAGCTAAGTAACTTCACATTCGCACTTCGCGCATGTGCAAAGGGAAATCCCACCTCTTCCTCCCTCTCCTTATCTCTCTCTTCCTCTCTCTCTCCACGCGGCCGCACGCACGCTCTCTCTGTCTCTTTCTCTCTCTGTCTCTGTCTCTCTCTCTCCCCAC
>LZPO01008921.1:18245-32880 GCA_001675575.1 Neotoma lepida | reverse complement strand
CTAGCTAACAAGAGGCCTGCCATAGACCATACAGTTATAAATAATAAAAGCCTCTGTGTGTTTATTTGAGTCTGAACGGCTACAGGACCATGCAGGACACAGAAAAACTTCCAACTACAAGTGTNACTGTTCAGATTTCACATATGAGATTGGAATAGGGACACTATTNTAATATCCCCAAATCGATGCATTGCGTAGTCCTTTGTGCAGATAGAGGTATGAAGACAACCATACAGATATCTGTCAACATATAAGAGAACTGGTCAAAAGAAACACTGGCAATTGGGGATAGAGATTTAAATTTAAAAGAAATAAAAGGTGAAGTGATCCACTTGCTTTTTAATTATTATTCCTGTGTATCATGGAAGCTGACAGGCTGGGTAGAGAATGGTCCACAAANGATTTACAGTGAACCAATTGTTTTCTTCAGGTGGTAAGTGTTAGTGTGATACACTCAGGGAACTGCTGTCTCATCCCTCATTATCTATTGTCCTCAGTGTTCTAAGGTCACGTGACTCTGAGTTATGTCATGGCATGCTGCTATCTGTCACAATGAAAAGATTTCAACTCGGTGTTACTACAGCCACAAATATTGACACCATAATTATACTGAGACTGAGAAAAAAAAGCCTCATCTAAGGAAAAGTCAATATTTATGTAATTAGGTCAATACACATATATAATTCAGAAGGNAAGCCCCACTGCATTCAAGGATGAGAGCATTAAGACAAAGCAAGCTCTACTGATCTGCTGTATTGATTTTGCAGCCTGAGTTCTGGCATTATTATTCATTGTTTGGGTACTTGTTTTGCCCTTCTGTGTCATTAGGCAAGATGAATAAACTAGCGATTCATTTTTTATAGGGACGGGAGTTGAATGTGAATATTTTAGTCATGGTTTAAACCTCTTGCTGAGCTAGAGCTTAACAAGGAGCTAAGAGGACTCCAAGCAGTTAGAAAAAATGCTCCCTCTCCAAGAGAACTACACATATTGAAGCTTTATAGGATTTACTTGTCTGTTTTTAAGCAATGTGAATTGGTGTTTGGATTGGATTCGTGAATAGCTTTTTCTTCTTAGGTCTTCTGAGCTGGTGTTTCATTCCTTTCTTTAGGAGCTAGGCACTGATCTAGGTTCTGAGAATACAACCATCTACACACACATGCAAGCAGAGTGGCCTCATGTCTGATGCCTCCAAGTCAGACAAGGTCCGGAGGGCTGTACTGCTTTAAGCCCAAGACTCTGTTTTAATATCTGCGGTAGGTATGTTATTAATTGATGGAAGAATCTTAAGGTTTATGACATTTGATAAGAAATTAGCATGCCAGTTACAGCTTTAGTTATGATTCTAGTCACAACCTGGTATTGCTGTCTGTAAAGAAATAGAATCATGCTGAAAAAGCTGACATAAAGACTGTTTGATACAATGATTGTTTTCTTAAAGANATTTAAGTAAGTTTGGAAATTATGCCAAAGTTAACCAAAGACTCATTAAAGAAAAATTTGTTCTGGATTTATTAATTTAATAGATTAAANAAAAACAAAGTAAAATTTGAATAATATTTTCTGTACGTAATAGCAATACACAAAGGTACTGATAAATTAATATTTCTTCCTCTAGTGGTTGTCAGTCTAGTTGGGGACTAACAAAGGGTTGTACTCTCAAAAAATTCAATACAATCTTAAAACTTGGGCACTGTTCTTATGGGTGGTGCTGTGAAGGCTATGTAAATGATGGACTATGCTCAGGGAGATGGACACTTAAGGGGATGGTGAAGCNTGCCAGTTCACTTAGTGACATCTGCAATATAATTTCTATAGCAGCTCACAAATATTAACTGCAGGACTCCCATAGGGTAGGCAGTGTTACAGCAGTCTGAGTAGATGAAGAAATAGAGGGGCTGGGAGAGGTGACNGCAGACTTGACATTCTGAAGTGTTCAGATGACCATGGCCCAGACTCTGTGCACTTTACAAGACACTAACACGTCATCATTTATGTTGAGAACTAAGAAGAGATTTTTTTTTCCTCTTCTTCCTTGACATTTGGAATGGCTGATAATATACNCCAATTTTCTGTGTTAGTTAAGCAACAGGAAATATTCAGAGGTGGGGGACATGTGGCAGGTGAAGGTGGATCAGGGACCTGAGGATTTGGGGAGGATTTCAGATCTTCTTTGTCACGAACAAGGAAGCTTTTTTCATTGAAGCAAAGGGGTATGAGATTTTTCTATATATACCTCTCCTTCATCTATTTACACACTATAAAATTTCTCCATATTTCACTAAGCCATGAAGACTGTGCCTAATGATAAGTTATTTTAAACAAGGAAAATTGCAGGGACTGAATTGTCAATATTGTCAATTTGTTTACTTATTCACAAAATCTAGTCATGGTCTGTCAAAGACGGTACTAGAGTTTCAATACATAGTATGCATTCACACTGACTTCATAGTTTGGTGGATCTGAAAAAAAAAAGAATAAAACTTGGGCACAAGGAACCTTTTTCAAAATGCTGAAAGGTAAGGGGAGATGGAAATGTTGAAAGCAGGGCCACAGAACATTGTTTGAACTCAACATTAAGCTGATCATGGCATCAAGATAATTTCTAGAATGATGTTCATAAAATCATGGCACCTTGTGTCTGTTGTACAGTGTGGTTTGAATGAATATTGTTGAAATGATAATTGAATATTGANCTCTTTCCCACACCAGAATACATTTAGCTTAATTATTTCCTTCCCGTCTGAAGATTAGGAACAGATGTAGAAATGGTTATTTACTCAAGGTCTCTTGGCCATCAGGGAATCTCGGTATGATCCACTCATCACCTCCAGCACCATGTTCATGAGAATTCACATTCAAAGCATTGAATTTGCAGGCAAGTTCTGGTTTTGCCAGAGCACGGGTAAGTAAGTAATGTTAGCTGTTCTTTAAGATGACAGAATTTTAAAAACTTTGGAATGAAAGCCCTTTTGGGTGAGAAAAGAGAGTTCATCACAACATCTCTATGAGACCAAAAATTAATGTATAGCAATGAAAAGGTTAAAAAAAAGCATACATTTGTAATTTTATTTATTCATAGCTCGGGAACAATCCTATAGATTGTTAAGGCAGATTTTATAAAAAAAAATGCTTGGCTTTGACTCTACAAAAGAAAGAATTTTTGTATGATATAACTAACTATTATAAGAGCAAGGGACAGTGCAAACAAGAGATAATAAGCACCACATAGTCCAAAGAGTGAATAGTATTTTTAACACAGAATTCTTGCATTCCATACAAAACCCACACATGCTCTTAGAATAATGGTAAAAGAAAATCAAGGGCAATTACAAGAAAAATAACCTGAATTAAGACTAAAAAGTAATGGTGAAACAAATAGATATAATTTTTTTTGTACAAAGAGGTGTCAATTATCTTTTGCTCTGTTCATAAACAACAGAGTATATTGGCAGGGAGACATTAGGGAAAGTTGCCAAAACATATCAAAACTGTTTAAAATGTACCTTTACCCAGACACAATAATTCCACTTTTACAAAACTGGTCTATGGGAATAATTTAGAAATTGTGCACATAATTATTCACAAAATATATATGTTACTGAAAATTATTAACTGTTATGTGTCCTTTAATATGAAATCACATTAAAATATGAGGTACATTGACTTATTAAAAACTATTAAAATAGGTTTTGGTAAAATTTATATATATGCTAGCAATGTCTTTAAGGTTCTTTTATCTCAATCAAATATCACCAATTATTATGAAATTAGAAGTCATCTCATTAATTTTTGTATTGACATGGTAAACTCCTGGTAACAATTTTGTGAATTAATAAACTGAGAAATATAATCAAAGGCAGAAAATTGTAAAATTACAAAAATGTTTCCTCAAGTTTGCTTCTTTCATTATAAAGGCCAAGATTATATTGAACTAACTGAGAATGTGAAATAAAAATGAGAATTAGATATGAACTAAGAAGTTGTATATATGATATATATAAAAAATACATTGTGAGAAAAATTGACACAAATTTTTAGAATAAAGTTGCTATGGATTTCCAACCAGATCCTCTTCCTGTGGAAGTAACTTGACCAGCACCTCTTCCTTAGTGACATGACAGGTGAATTGTTCAAAAACTAGGTGTGGTGATTTGAAAGAAAATGACCCCCAAAAGGAGTGGCACTATTAGGAGGTGTGGCCTTGTTGGATTAGGTGTGGCCTTGTTAGAGGAAGTATATTGTAGTAGGACTGGCCCATAGAGTGGAGAAAATTGGCTCAAACCAATTGCCAAGGCATGTACATAATGTACTTCCTTATGAACCAACCTGGAGTCTGCCTGAGAGCCTAGCAACAGGAGCTGTCAGAGTTCCTGATCATGCCCAGCCAATCAGGAATGATCACCCAATGTCACCAGATTGGGACACAGCTTGGGTGCTGGGAGGAGGCCTTCCCCATTATTGAATAAACGAGTCTGCTGTTCACCTTCAACTGACTTCTGGTGTCAGTGTCCTTGACATTGCGCCTTCTCACCCCCTCCCCTTTGGGATCCTGCAAATAGTATATTACTGTAGAGGTGGGCTTTTCGGTCTCATGTATGTTCAAGATACTGCCCAGTGTCGCAGTTCACATCCTGTTTCCTGCTGATCAAGATGTAGGATCTCAGCTCCTTCTCCAGCATCATGTCTTCCTGTCTGTACCATGTTCCCCACCATGGTGATAATGGGCTAAACCTCTGAAAGTATAAGCCATCAACTCAATTAAATGGTTTCCTTTATAAGAGTTGCCATGGTTATAGTGTCTTTTCACCAAGTATATCTAGTACAATGTTGAGTTACCTTTCAGAGTGCCATAGGCATTTCTATAGGTTCCATTGTAAGAACCCAACTTCCCTTAGGCCTGAAACCCCAATACTCTTTAGGCCTGAAACCCCCTCCCTTGGGAACGAGATGCTAAAGCCAGAGCAGAATTGCTAAACTACTGTTTAACCATGGTCAAGATTTCTGTTGAGATATGCGGCCCAACCGCTGCTCCACCACAACAGGAGGTTTCTGGTAAAGAGATAATTGCTCAACTGTAGTTAGGGCAATTACAGGAGTTCCGGGGAAAGTCACTGTGACCTTGTATGTGTGTGAACCCCCCCCCCCAAAGTTCTCGGGAAGAACCTCAATTGCTTGACCACTGGAATGTCACAAGACATTCAGGTGATAATGATTATTTGACCACAGAATGTCACAAGACATTCAGGTGATAATGATTACTTGGCTCTGGAATGTCCCAACCCTAGTCTCCATGGCGATGAGCACCCACCCTATGATTAAGCCATATCTTTGTGGAAAGTCCCTAGACTCGAACCAATCAAAAATGAATCTGTATGAAAACTGTAATTTTCTGGGTTTTGCCTTTAAAAACTGTGTGTGATTGCAGTTCGGGGCTTCTCTTGCTCTGTGGAGTAAGGAGGCCCAATTGTACAATTGTTTGCTTTTAAAATAAATCCTCTTGCTTTTGCATCAACTGGACTGGAGTCTGGGTTTCTGGGGGCCCCTTTTCCCGAGAAGGTAGTACCCTGAGTTTGGGGTCTATCACCATGACCAGAGAATAACAAATATAGTTGAATATACAGGTGCCTACTAATCCTGTAGCAGCTTGAACATGACTAACTGATACATAACTTAGGGATTTCCTACTTGGTATGCACAGGGTCTAGTCAATGTAGCTGTTCTAGTAGAAGTGCCTTCCATGCTCTGTGGAATAAGACCATTTTTCTGTCTGTTTTAATTATTTTGTGTGAGTACATATGTGTGGTGTGTGTGGGGGCAGATATGTGTATGTACAGTTGCATATGTAGAAGTGACTTGTGCAGAAGCCAAGGGATGTCCTCTACATGTCTGTCTTATTTACTGGAGACAAGATTGTGGTAATATTTTAATTGTGCATCCCAATAAAACTTATCTGAGGATCAGAGGAAAAAGCTAGCCACTATATTAAACATAGAAGTCAGGCAATGGTAGCACACACCTTTAATCCTAGCATTTGGTAGGCAGAGATTCATCTGGATCTCTGTGAGTTCAAGGCCACACTGGGAACAGAGCCAGGCATGGTGGCACATGCTTTTAATTCCCAGCACTAGTTAACCACAGAGGTCTGGAGATCTGAACAGACAGACTGGAAGTGACGGAGCTGGGCAGAAAGAAGAAGTGATGTAGCTGGGTGGAGAGAGGAAGTGAGATGTCGGGGCACAGAAAGGCATATAGGTGTGGGCATACAGAAAGTAGCTCTCTCTGGAGGCTGAGGAGTAGGTAAGGTGAGGTTGACTGTGGCTTGTCCTATTCCTCTGATCTCTGTTTTCACCCCAATATGTGGCTCTGGTTTTTTTTTTGTTTTTTTATTAATAAGACCATTTAGCAATTCATCTTACACAGGATCTCTCATTGAATGTGGAAATCAATGACTTTTAGCTAGGCTGTTGGCTAGAAAGCCCAATGGATCCTCTTGTCTCTGTATCACCCTCTCCAGTACTTGAGGAGCATGATCATATGGCCATACCTAGCTATTGACCTCCATGTTGCTACTCTAAACAATGTTCTTATGCTTCTGCAGACAGTGTGCTTACTAGCCAGCCCTTACTTTTGGTGCTTTAAAATTTCAGTTTCCTTTTCTGTGCATTTGTTTGTTTGTTTGTTTGTTTGTGTGTTAGTTTAGGTTTTTACCTGCTAAGGTCTCCTTCAAACTCATGATCCTCTTGCCTTAGTCCACTGAAAGCTAGGATTATAGGAATGTTACCACCTTACTAGGATCTCTAAGTTTTGTAGCAATCAACAGTCTTCTTTTTGACAAGTTATGTTAGAATTGTGGGATGATCTCCACTTTGAAACGACTGGCTAACAGATTACAAGAACTCACCGGAGGTTCTAATGGTAAGCCAAAGTTCATTTACATGTAATATAATGTTGTATTTCTGAGAGATGTGGAAGATTATCATCTTTTATTCATCATTGCACAAAATAAATTACTGTTGGTGTTTCCCTTATTTAAAAATAAGTATAATTTTGCTTCAGGATAGGACTTGAAAAATTTTGTTTTTATTTTGTAATAGTTACTTTTTGTTGCTGTGATAACACCATGACCAATATCTGCTTATGGAAGAGTAATTATGGCTCAGAGTTCAAGATGAAAAGTTTGTAATGGCACAGTAGTAGACATGACAGCAGACAACTTTGCTGGAAGGTGAGAGACCACATCTTCAAACACAAGCCAACGGAGACAGCAAACAGAAAGTGGGTGAAGCAATACACCCCCAAAGCCCAGCCTCAGTGATAAACCTCCACCAGCAAGGCTCTACCTCCTACAGCTTCCATACCCACTTCCATACCGCTAAAGATCACCACCCACTGGGACTCAAGGGTTCATTATATGTGAGACTCTGGGAGATACTTATCATTCAAAAAAGTAGAGAGCTTTTCTGCTCCTGGTACATTTCATTCTGTAGTAATCATCCATCCAGCTCTTTAAGTCTGACTTAGTGTTGATTGAGGATCTTATCAGAAACAACACACATACCTTTCATCTGGAAACTACTTAATTTTAATAGTTTTATCATGATGCTTCCTTTATAAACAGTGTTACTGTGAAATTTCTCCTGGAATGAATTTTCAAGTAGAATCTTATAGAAGTTATTTTTGTATACCTGGTTATTAATAAAACACTAAAGTATATTTATTAGCCATATTATAATCCACTCATATACTGGACTTAGTTGTCAGAATTTATTCTTATTAATGATGCTGAAAAAGAATCAGCATCATTAATAAGAATAAATTGTTTTAAGAAATAAAGATTGATACTAACAGTTATGTTAATAAAATTAGGAAAAAATATTTGCTATACCTTATTTACCTTGATGACAATATTGACTTAAACCAGTATTATAAATTAAAATAGTAAAAATTCACTATGTAAGCACAGTATAGAGGCTTTCTGTGTTACCAAAGATAATTTTTTAATGTGACCAGAAAAAAACTCTGATTGCTATCAGAAAAATAAAACATTAGTTTTAAAATGTAACAATGGGAGGTAAAGTAAACAGATTAATTTCTTCTAAACCCCAAAGCAGAGAAATGTCACCACAGATTTCTATGATAAACTAAAGAGAAGGTATAAGAATGTTTTGAAAAAAAGTCAGTGTTTTTGCCACTTCACACTTGATTCTAAATTAATTACTAAAGAATATACTTAACACTAGAAACAACGAGAGAGAATTGGATGAAAATTATATTACTGACTGTCTTAGTTAATTCTCTATCAGTGAGAAGAGACACCATGATCAGGGAAACCACCAGTACAGGAAAGCATTTGATGAGGCCTGTTTACAGTGTCAGAGGGTGAGTCCATGACCAGCACAATAGGGTGGATAGCACTGGCAGGATGGTACTGGAACAGCAGCTGAGAGCTTACATCTTACCCATCAGGGATCGGCAGAGAGAGAAAGACTGGGTCTTCAGTGTACACTTTTGAAACCTCAAAGCCCACCCATCAGTGACAAACCTCCTTTAACAAGGCCACACCTCCTAACCCTTCCCAAAACAGTTCCACCAGCTAGGGAGCAAGTATTCAAATATATGAATCTTTGGGGGCCATTCTCATTCGAACTACCACACTGACCAAAGTAAAATGACAATCATATAAGCAACTGTGTTGAGTGGTTGTTGAAATATAACAATTAATAAATAGATTAGGGATTTCATAACAGTTATAATTAGAGTGCTTGAAAGTAACTATTGAAGTATCTAACTTAGGGCTCCTGAGGTAGAATGGTGGGTAGGAACACGTGCTGTGCAAGGCCTAAGTTCAAATTCACAGCACCCACATGAAAAGCACTGTGTGAGGCTATGTACATCTGTCACCCCATGCTTGGGGCAAGGGTCTGGAGGGGCAGGCAGGAGGATCACTGGGTCCCTGGGGCCAGCTGGCCTATGTGAAAAATGGCAAGCTCCAGGTTCAATGAGACTTGTCTCAAGGGAATATGCAATGGAGTAATAGAAGAGATTTTCTACTATTTTCATTTAACCTCTGCATGTATGTGAAATGTGTGTGACCCCCTGATACACACATAGATAAAACACAAATATTCTAATGTATCAGTATGGTATAAAAAGAAGTAAGAAATCTCAATAAACTTTTAAGTTGTACCCAGCTTCGTGTTTTAAAGGACATTAAAAATTCAAAGCTAAGCACTTAAAGAATTAATATAGAATCCATACATTATACATACATTTAAAAATAGAGGATTAATAAAACCTAATGGGATACAGAACTAGTGAAAATTAAGACAGAATAAGCAAAATAGTCTGATGAACTGAAAACACAAAATCAGATATTAAAGCCACGTGGAAATAATTAAGTGATCTCAAAATGAAATGAATTACACAAAAATAATAAATGTACATCAGGTTTTATGAACTGTAGTAACACACCAAAATATAATGATATAGAGAGGATTAGAGGCTGGGGAAAATATGCTTTGGGCAAAAACATTTCCAAAAGATAGTAGATGTCATTATAGTAATACAAGTTAAAATGAACTGAAGTATTGAAAAGGTAATAGTGAACACTACGTGATGAGAAATTATTCAATGCAGAGGTAACAATTCTGAATTTAGTGATTATTCACTACTCTCAAAGTGAACACATGCATAGTTAGTGTGGGATTTTAATAAAATCTGACCATTAGCTGATTCCTTAAACAGATGAAAAGTAGTAAAGTCATATATAGGTTGATAGCTTGAATCACTTTAAGGAGTAGGGAGGGAAAGAAAAAGTCCCTGCCTTCTGGCCATGATTCTAGTCACCCTCTCAACATTTTCTCACTCTACCTTGATCACTCCTCATCAAGGAGTAGGACAAGATGCCCTGGTTAGTAGATTTTCTAAGCAGAACCCCTCACACCAAACTTTGCTATGTCTCATCTGCTTTTGGGTTTGCCTGTTCTAGTTTAATTTAATTTTTTTTTGTAATAAAATACCCCCACAAAAAGCAATTTAGAAGAGAAAATGTTTATTTTAGTTCATGACTCCAGATTACAGTCCATTATGATGAGGAAGTCATGGTGGCAGATACTTAATACCACTGACACAGTACAACCAAAACAGGGTATGTGAGAGAGATATATGGAGACCTACGATCTTCTACCTCAAGGAAAAAAAAATCAATTGAAGGGTTTAGGAGTACACAGGAGACATGAATGGAGAAGGGTAAATAGTAACGGTTAAATGTTTAGGTGGAGACGATGGGATTGTAGTGATGACAAGATGCGGTGGAATGGGTTAGTCAAAATTAAAGATACATAAAGAAGCCTTGTGAATATCAACTAGCTAGTAAGCTAATTAAAAACATAATATATTAAAAAAGAATTTGTACAGAAGCACTCTGCATGGATGGATAGTTCTGCTTCCAGAAGATATTATCTATTACCTAAACATTTGTTTCCAGGGGTAGGATACCTTCGTAAGAGTTGCTGATCAAAGAGGCCCCAGGGCACCCCAAACAACATAGGGTGTTGTTATTGCTATCAGTTGACCACTAAAGTAGATAGTAAGATATATTACTCTATTATTTAAGACAGTACTTGTCTAAGTTAGAGTTACTGTTGCTGTAATGAAACACCATAAACAAAAAGGAAGTTGAGGAAGAAAGGTTTGTTTGGCTTATATTTGACATCATATAGTCCATCATTGAAGGAAGTCAGGACAGGAACTCAAGCAGGGTAGGAACCCAGAGGCAGAAGTTAATGCAGAGCCCATGGAAGAGTGCAGCTTACTGGCTTCCTACCCATGACTTGCTCAGCCTGCTTTCTTATAGAACCCAGGACCACCAGCCAAGGGTTGGTACCACCTGCAATGGGGCCTTCCCACATCAATCACTAATTAGGAAAATGCCCTACAGGCTTACCTACAGCCTGATCTTAAGGAGGCATTTTTTTTATTTAAATTTTTTTTCTTTCCTTCTACATACCAACCCCTGTTCCCTCTCCCTCCTCTTCTCCCATCCCCTGCCACCTCCCCCATCCCATCCCCATCCCCTCCTTATAGAGGGTAAGGCCTCCCTTGGGTAGTCAACACAGGCTGGCATACCAAGTGGGGCAGGACCTAACCCCTCACCCCTGTTTCAAGGCTGAGTAACCATAGGAATGAGCTCTTAAAAGCCAGATGTTCCCTCCTCTCACATGATGTTAACTTTTGTTAAATTGACATAAAACTATCTAACATACTACTCACTTTGGATAAAGCACATAGAGAGATCAACCTCAAGGAAGAAACTTTCCCTGATGGCTGGTTTATATAGTGGCAGAATGTGCTTTGCAACTGGGAAGAATCATACCAATGATCTTACATAGGACTGTCTCTAAGGGCAGTAATACCAGCCTGCCTGGCAAGTTGTCTCCATTGGTACAATAGTGGCATGAATGTTATAGGGGATAACCAATGACTTCCAACTGGATATGAGCCATGTTCGTGAGAGGATTTCATATCTGGTATGGCAAACCTCATCAATAGCACAATATGAGGAGGTCATATTTCCTGTTAGAATCCTGTCATTATCTTGCTGAACAGTTATGCCGTCAAACTGCATTCTAATTAGTTATGTTTACAGTAATACATTTTACGATACTTTCATCTATGTTCAGAAAAACTGCTCTTAGTAGTAGGTAGTGGAGTAGTAGGTAGTGGTTCGCACAGAGACTCATGACTGGTAAAGTGTTAAGTGATGGGTGAATCATCTGCATCAACCTCCCAACATCCAAAGTTCAGGGATTGTCACAGAAGAGGGGACAGAAAGAATGTAGGCACTGGTGGGTGTGGAGAAATGCTATGAAGTGCTAACTCCTGGACATGACATGACTCTTGCACACACCAACTCACAGCCATCATAACCAAATTCCATGTTGGATTCAGTTTTCTTGTTTTGTATATTGCCACTGATTATTTAGCATGGGTCTCATGTAATATGTTTGTTCACCATGTACCAAGGGCCAGCTATTGTGGGCTCTCATTCCANACTTCTTTGGTTAACCTGCTTAATACTAAATGTTTATAGACCTATGCAGTTGAATAAGTTTGTCACAATAATTCTNTGATGACAGCAATGCTTCTAATTTCTAGTTTCCTATTTACATTGTCTGACAGCTGACTAGCTTTTGAACGATGCACAGGCTTTGTTCCCTGGAAGTGAGGTCTCTGTCACCCCTTGGTNAGGATTGAAAGTCAAGAGGTTGGCATCCAATTGCTGGTTCTGTCAGTATTATCTGAGTGAACTTTTCTTGTCAGTTCACTTTGCCTGCCTCTGCCTCTGATATTCAAATAAAAAGCAGTTTTNTTTTAATGTGTTTAGGCCACATAAATACACTACTAAGGCTTTAATTATTTCTTCTTTCTGAAGAATCTCTGACTAGCACAAGCTGCTCTTCACTTGTAGATGTAAGTTAACTTGATTATGTGCTACAAGGATGGGGACTGAACATGAATGGTACTCTGTGAATGCGCTTCTGGGGTTGCTAGGTAAGTGTAATCTGGCTCTCATGCTTGCTGGAGGCCATATTTGTAAGTAGGGAAAGTCAGGCTGGAAAACTAAATTCTTCTAGAACATGGTTATCAATTTTCCNGGTCAGTCCAGGAAAATTGTCCAGTTGTACTCCCGTGCTTTTTCCCNTGCTCATCTCTGCATCACTTAATTTCATGACCACCTGAGCAGATGGAAAGCAGATGGAAAGATAATTGGAGACAAAATGTCAGTGTAGCGTTCCCATGCAGAAAGAGCANGTGCCACATCTCCTTGCTAGTTCATTGGCAAAAANTAGCCACATAATAGTTCTTAACCTCAGTAGCAGCTGATCACCATCCATTCTCGGTCTTCTGCAATCCAGTTGTACTTCATCTTCTTTGACCTCACTAAGACCCTTCATTTCCAGTAGTTCTTTTTGATATCACCAAACCTAACATACCTCAGCTATTAACCATGACAAATACCAATGCTCAAGGCTGATTCAAGTAAAACGGTTCCCTCCTTTCTTCATTGTTTCCTTAAACTATCCAATGTACAACCAAGANAAAACATAATGGATAATACTTGTAGACCTTAATAGAAAAATAATACCACAGGCCCACTGGCTTGCTTGATCCTCTAGGACACACCCTGATATATGGACTCCCCACCAACTTTCTGTTGGCATCTCTAACTTCTCTGCAACCTAAGGAACTTGAGAATAATGGGTATATTCTATTTCATAGGTTTTGGGTTCCATCACTTCACTGNATCTCTCCTAATGCAGAAACCTGAACCTATCTTTCTCTGTTGAAGGCTTGATTAAATAATAGGGGGAACAAGTGAGAGGAAATGAGAAAGGGCAAAGGGTGAAGAGACAGAAGAAGAGGAAGCAAACCTCAAGAAAAAGTCAGAAGTAAATTGTTTCACAACAGATAATAGTCCAGAGGATAGAGACCAAAGGAGGAAACTCAGAAATACAGCAGATCAGAAGGAAAGTCTATCCCATTCCATAGAATACTTTTATTTCCTCTTAAGCAGGGAAAAATTTAAGAGTTAACCATGCAGATATTTTGCCTGAGAATAATTCCTAGGTTCTAAGAATTCTGGAAACTAAGAAGAAAGGCAGGTTAGCAGCAGTTAGTCCAGGTAGGTAGGCAGATACAGACATGCTAATTTGTCTTCACACTAATACCTCTACTCCTGATTATGCCTGCAATTCCACAGTCCAGAGATTCTTTCCACTATGTCACCTCCTTCACATCATGCTGTACAGGAGAGAGAGGGGACCACTGTTTGAAGGAGGAGAGGATAACTACNTGCTCATGCCTTTGAGTGATGCTTTTGATGATTCTCCTCCACACTAGAGGTGACACTGCCTATTCACACATCTTTTCAGGATTCTATGAAGCAAATTAGATTGGACTTTTGAGTCCCTTNCTGCCTCAAAGGACTTATCCTTCTGCATTCTGTGTTATGTCCTGGTGTCCCATCTGCTTTCTAGATTCCAAGTGTTGTTTCTGCCGTCTCCTCTCCTGTTTCCTCCACACTCAGTAAATTTAGGTTTTTGGAGAAAAAAAATCTACAGCGTATTTTAGTAGGTTGTGGGAGGGAATAAATTTAAATGTGTCTGATCAATCTGTCATCTTGATGGTAATGTTTCCAATATCCACTCCCCAAACTCTGTCTAAATCTCGGAGCAGGAATTCATCTGTTGGGGATGACACAGCTCACATTAGTGCCTGCTCTGAGTGACCAGTGCCCCTGCTGTAGATACTAATTATTTTTGAGAATCCTTCCTGTTATGACCATTTTCACTACAATTACTGAGCAATGTTTCATTTTTTTCAGGAATCTTAGTTTCTCTTACTAGCATCTTCACTAATTAATAATACATGATGCAAATCATCCAACTGTTTTAGAAAAGAAAGTATAAATATGTATGAAGATGGGATGGCTAGTCTGTTGGCTTCTGCATCACCTTATGAAGTGTATGCTTGCCATATAATTGGGAATCTCAATGCATCCAAAGAAAATATAGCTAGAGAGCTATGAGGGGAAAAGTTAAGGATTGTTATATTTTGAGCCACTGTGTGT
>LZPO01008920.1:14343-25271 GCA_001675575.1 Neotoma lepida | reverse complement strand
GTGTCACACAGTTCACTCTTCAGTCTTTTCCTCTTCATTCACAATTGTTCATTGCCATGAGTCATTAGTCTGGTTTGAGGGCTCTGACCTCTGCTACACAGAGAGTCTCTATAATGGACTCTCATTGGGGCTTCTCTTGGATATCTGGTCGTCCTGCATCATGGAGATCCTATAGTTTTGGATCTATAAATTTGTCCCCATCTTATGCTCCAACAATTCGCAGATGAAGTGGATGTTGGGGGGTGGGCCAACACTCAGACCTGGTTCTGGGCCTGGGTGATAGCTGGGCTTGTCAACATTCCAACTTTTTCTCATTGTCACTACTCTGACAAGTTCTCCAGCACTGCTTTCACCAGCCCACCCAACACAACATGCATCAAGGAGCAGGACCATTCCTCCTGTCAAGACTTTGCGTCTAGCTCACTCACACTCACACTACCAGGGCCAGCTCCATTTTCTTGCCCAGATTAGGTGCAGGGCCCACTTTCCCTCCAGATTGCTATAGGGAGCATACAAGGAGGAATGGGGTCAGTTCTCTTGCTTTCATACCCTCTAGGCTGGCTCACCTGTACCCCCAACAACAGGGTTAGCTCTAGTGTGCTGTCTGGGCAGAGTGCAGTATCTGTGCTATCCTGTGTGCTGAGCTGGTAAAGAGCAGAGCTAGTTCTCCCACTCTTGTGATCCTGGGGCCAGCTCTAGTGTGCTACCCAAGTGAGGTGCCCTCCTGTGGTGAGGGGTAAGGCCATCTTCCCTGAGTGTGGAGGCCANCTCTTCTNTTTTAGTATCCAGCCAGGGCAGGGCCAGCCATCCTAAGGCCAGTGAGGGGTGTGTCCAGCTCAACATGGCCCTTGGATTTCAACATGCATGGTTCCTATGATTCCTTGTGGTAACACATCAACACAGACCCCAGCAGCAACAGGACTGTGGACCGAGACCTCAGCAGCAGCTTGGCCCAGACAGCTCATTTTCTGCCTTGAGAATTCTGTCTGTTTAAGAGCTAATCATGTGCTTTTCTATCTACCATCTACATATTTATCTATATTTTATCCATCTGTCCATCCATCTCCCTTTATCTATCATCCATCTATCTCCTTCCCTCTCTACATATGACCACTCTAGTTCACACAAAATTAATTAATTTTGTGAATAAATTAATTAAATAAATAATTACTAATAATTATTAATAAATTAATAAATTAATAAAATTTGTGAATACTGTTGTGAATATTCTTATTTTGATTTTTCTATCTATCCTTTGCTTACTACTTCATTCTTATATGATATCATGAACATTATTACTTAATATAGAGAAAATTTTAATAAACANATACTATAACATAATTAAGAAATTATAGTTCATTTCAAATAGAAAAATGAAGAGAATAAAAAACTAAAAAGTAGATGAAACAACTGACAAGTCAACTAATAATAACTTAGAATCATCTTAAAATCATGAAGAAGTAAAATCTGAAGCCAATAAAATCCTTTAAATAAATAAAATTATGGCACAGTTACACCAAAGAGTAACAGCAATGCAAAGAAAACAATAAAACAATAAATTGCTAAAAGATATTTACAAGCCTTTGATAAAGGTAAGCAACTAGCCATGAATAACAAAACCCCATGATCTGTAAATGGAATAGAAAGGAAGTTTGGGTTTGCAGGGCTACAGTAGCTTAAAAATGGGGAATAAATATTCAGATACCTTAATCAGCAGTAACATTGAGCATTAAGAAGCTGGGCCTCTTAAAGGGGCTCAATTTATTCTGAAGTTAAGAGTAAGAATTATTTAGACATTAGTAATTATGGAAAATATATTAAGTCAGAATAAACTTTCAATTAATTAATCGGGGTCAACAAAAGACAAAACAAACATTTTAACAGGTGTACATCCTGTCACAGTCAAATGCATTATTTTATTTCCAGTGAATTTACTACCAGACAAAAATGTGTCAGAATTTAGAGATCAGAATGTTGGTTTAGTTTACTAGGTCAAAATGTTTTTTCATGACATTCAAATTTAGGAGTTAGTAAACTAACTTCCCAAATATCTTTCTATTTATATGACTTTCTTAAAAGCAGTTGGGCTGAGTCAATGTATTATAGGATGAATCCTAAGCATTTCATAAGTGAGCTTATGTTTTGCATCATAAGATTTATTCTCTAGTTACATTACAGAAGACTCTTTCTTTATTTTTCCGTTTATTGAAAATATTNTTTTCTCTAACAGTATATCCTGATTATAATTTCCCCTGCCTTTACTCTTGCCAGTTCCTTCTCACATCACTTCCCCTCTAGATCTCCTCCATTTCTGTCTCTCATTAGAAAAGCATGATCTTCTAACAAATAATCAAATACAACAAAATAAAATATGAGATAAAGCAAAAACCGTCAATTGCATTTATAACTAACTCTAAAACTTAAAATTTTTGGCTGGCTTGTAGTGTTTACCAATTAGTTTTCCAAACTCTTTATGTAACATTTTAAATATGATTATATAATCTTTAGAAAGCTTCAATCACAGTCCAATGTTAATTACAGTTATGAAATTAGATTTTTACTCCTGGTTTCTGTAACAGATTGTAACTGATAATGCGTCTGGATTATACCTTCCATTAAAGAAGCAAGTAGATGCCTTTGGTTATCACTACATTCTTAGGAACAAATATAGCCCAAAGCACATAGTAGGTGCTCAAGTGTTTTGGTAATTAGTAAACAATCAATTAGAAAGAAATTGAGATTATAATCTCACCATCTTCTGTTGATGAAAAGGCAATAATAACATTGTCTAATTCTACATTGATTGGGTAGATAGATATGATAGATAGATGATAGATGAGTTCAGTAACATTTTCTCTTAAATCAGTTTCTGGTTAGTCTTTATAGAATTGTTCCATTGAAGATATTACTGCTTAATTTCTAATCCTTTATCCTGTATGTCATTTTTTTGTTCTAATTCAATTCTCTACAATTAACAGTAATGCAGGTCCAGGACAGGAAGATATTGGTGCTGAAGTTACACTCAAAATTCTCTGTAGTGATATAAGATGTTGATTTGAGGAATATGAGTTCAGTTTCCCAATATTTAGAAATGGGAGTAAATACCAGCTCCTGGGGTGGTTAACCACCTGGAAATGTAAGAATGTGAAATGATGCCGTAACCCAAATAGTACCTGTGAATAGATCCACAAACTACAATGTGGTTCTGCATTTCTGAGCCAATTAGACAGACTATTTCACTCATGTTTTTCCTTTGCCAATCTGGATGGTTATGAAGCAGCATACTTGACAAAGCANTACTGTACATCTGTATTAAAATGATTTCAGGAATGTTTTCAAGTTTTAATAAGAATAGATAAAAGAAATATTAGTGTTGACAGGAGTGACTGTAAAGTGTCTCTATCACAGTTTCCCTACTTAAAATATCCAAATTTATCAAGTATACAGAAATCAGTGAGAATCTGTAGAATTTGGTGTGAGAAAATAAACTAATAAAATTTTAAACAAGTTGTATAAATTATTTATAATTTTTTTTCTAAAACCTTTGATGTACATTCATTTTCCTTGTTTTTTTAATCTCAACTTCCGTTCAGAAAATGCTGTATAAAAAGTTTTCAAACATATATATGTGATTTGTTCCCTTTCTTTCAGCTTCATTTTCCTCATATGTGTCTGAAATAATTCATGATGAAAGTTCTTCTAGAATTCTTATATATATGGAGCTTAATAAAATGTTGTTTACCACAACATTATGTTCAAATAAGCTCTTGTCCATCTTTTCTTACCTACTATCGCCTTAATCCCTAACAAACACAGGAGCCAAACATGGAGGCATCTGCACATTATTTGGCAATATTTGGAATTTTTTCCTGAATAAAGAAGATGCATTACACACTTTAGAAAGGCAGTTGAAGTATCCCCATCATATTCATTCTTTTAAAGTATCAATACTATTTAAGAGATAAACAGAGGATCAAATATGCTTATGAATATTTGAGCATCCATAGATCTCTCTGCTGGCAGCAAGTGGAGGAGGATTGATGATATGTTTCAGCATGCTAAATAAGGCTTTTGAGTGGGGTTCTTGATATGATACAAAAGAAAATGCAAATTTGTGTATTCCTTATTGTAGAAATTCACCAGAATGCACCAGAATTGCAAGGAAAAAGGAGCAAGAAAAATAAACTGTCAGGAGAGAAAAAGAAAAAAGATCTAATGAACTAGCCACATCCTCACAAGAATATCTTTGAACCTAGTCCATCACATGGTTTAAAACCAGATTGGATGAATGAAAATACTGTTCTCAGTGTTGGAAAGAGTTAGTGAGTCTTGAGACTCTTTCTTTATTTCTTTCTTGAATCTGGCTTATATAAATTCCATGTTGTGTTACTTGATCCTTTCAGACAGTCACTGGGAAAGGAGATTTACCATGCTCATCCGCTGTGACTANGCACTATGGCTATTGGTGCTTCCACTGAGGTTGGTGTGATGAAGACATTGCTGGACATTGATCTGCATTTACAAAATAGGTTAAGATGATTCCTATTACAAGATGAGGCAATAGCAGTGTTGATTGTACTTTATGACTTGATACTGCTTCTTTTCTCTGCTGTGGAGATGGAGATGGGGACCAAAATCTACATAGCTGTTCTCTGAGAGAGCATGGCAATGCATTTAAGCAAGAGCCAATGCAGAACATACCTAGAGCTATTCAGATCAGTTTCTATCCTTTTATCACAATCCACATTACAAATTAAAGCAGAATTTTTTATAAGAATTGTTCAGATTGAAGTCACTGAGATCACTTGAAGATGTTAGAGGGAGTTAGGTGGCAGAGCAAGTAAATAAATAGAAATGTAATTCTTAATACTACAACTGCTCTTATCCATTCCTTTTTCTTTTNAATTTTAATTATTTGAGAATTTCCTATATGTGTACCATAGTCATATCAATTCTATCTCCCTCTTCCAACCAGACCCATGTTCACGACTACTCCCTCTCAAATTCATGACCTCTTGTTCATTAGTATTGTTACATATAAATACATATGTATATATGAATACAACTTGTTGGGTCCATTTAGTGTTGGTATAATGTACATGTGTTTAAGACTGACCACTTGGAAGTGGATAACCTATCAAAGACATCTCCTTTCTACATGTGGTGGTTATAGAAATATAACCATTAATGCATTTTGGGATCCTTCAGAAAGACTTATTGGAGGGGTACCCATACTACCACATCCAGTACACACATTCAGCTCAAGGAATCCAGATGAGTCATCAACCCAATTCCCTAATTGCTGTTAGGGTTACCCTTTTGGGAGGGGGTGGAGTTATGAGAACAGGAAGTTGAAAATGGACAGGCCCCTCAGGGCAGAGACCCCAAAAGCTATGTACATTGTTCTTCAGTCAGGAATGACAGGACGAGTTCTGGTTTCATATATCTTTATAAATGAAAACTCCTGACTTAATGCTATATATGAAGGTGGAGGCTAGAACTACAGTTCAGACATCGATCCCTTCTGGTGCATAGTTTTGGAACTGGATTACCAGATTTTCATTAAAAATAATGTCTATTCCCCAATTTCAGGTCATCTAAGTAATTTTAGTTACTTCAGAGGGGGTGATGTTATAGTGAAGAATAGAATCTCTCTCTAGCTGGAGAGACAGATTGCTTCTCCTGTAAGAGTGANCAGGCTTCAGGAAGGTGAACCATCCTTTAGGTGGCCTTACCTTAAGCTATGCTAAAAAGATAGGCAAGTACTTATCCATTTAATGAGGTAGTGTACATTTCCCTCCCAGAGTTCCTGCCACCTAGAGTAGTAGCAAAGCAGACCACACCCACACAGTTTGGGAAATTTTCCTGCTTTTCTGAAATAATCAGGGAAAAAAAAAACCTTTTCAACTTGTATCTCATTTCTGAGCTTATTCTCGCTAACACCTGTGGCCTCCCTAATAGTGTGGGATTCCTTGTTGCTTCTCTCAAACATCAATCCTCAGACATGAGACCTACAGCTTGTTCTCTATGCATATTTTTTTCTTTTAAACTCTTATAAAATTGTCCTCTCATTATGAAAGCCCACTGCAAAATCACTGGTATGAGCTCACATTTGCAGTTATAGAACTTCAACAATAGCTATTCCTGCCCAAGAAGGCTAGAGAGTCCCAGGATGACTTGGCCTCCTCATGCTTCAACTTTTATTTCATAAAAAGCCCCAGCTCACTGAATGGTATTTCCCATATTCAGGTCATCAGGTCCTCCATCTCAATTGTTCCATTCTCTGGAAAATCTTTATGAAACATACTTAGAAGTGTGTTTTACTCTCCCTGGTGATATAATATTCCAGATAGACATTCTGGGAAAAGAAATGATGACCATTCAACAAAATTTATTGAACATTTGCTGTGCTCCATGCATAGAAACACAGACTCTACATGTTTACCTTAAATAATTTAGCAGGAGAGTAATAATTTAAAATTCTTGCCAGCAAGTGATCAATATTAATTGATTGTTGATCTCAGCAATTGAGCTCAAGTACAATGGCAAAGGCAGACATTAGGCAAATGATGAAAAATAAATATAACTGTACAGAAAATAAAGTAGTTATAGGGTCTATTCTAGAGTCTATCTGATTTTAAGCAATGTAGATATGAATTAAAATAGAATATTTGGTATTTTATACTATAGAAATTACTGGCAAGGGAAAAATGAAATTTTACTAAATCTGGATGTTAGAGTACGATTGTTTGTGAAGACATTTCAAGATGATTAAGAATTGTGAATCTAAATCAAGATTGTTCAGATTTGCCTACAGTGGAGGACAACAGAAAGAAGGAATTAAGGGATGGAGAAAAAAGGGAGAGAGTAAGAANGCAAAGGAGAGGAGGCAATAGATTAAAATCATAAGCATCTAACCTATATTTTGATGTATATACATCTTTATATTCAATAGTAATCTTTTATGGTTAGAGGTTTATTATTTACTTAAACCAGCTTGAAGATAAAGACATCATCATTAATATTATATTTTGTCTTTGAATGGAATTTCAAATTGGTATCAGTGGCATGTAAATACAAATTCTGCATAAGAAGACCAATAATGAGAACATGCCCAGTGTTAACTAAAACCATGAAATGGGCCAAATTGATCAGCCCTGGTTTCTGGTATATATTTTTGGAACTTCTGATAGTAGGCCACTGCTCTCCAGTGTATAGAGTTATTTTTGTGCTTATTGAAGATGGGATATGGCATATATATATATATATATATATATATATATATATATATAAAGGTCTTTGTTGTTGAGACAAATTTCTCTGTGTATTTCAGTACAACTTCATTAAATTAGTATTACTTGGCTCTGATTCCAACAAAGCATTTAGTGATGAAATCATATATTAGCTTTAAGCTTCATTGTATGATTTATGATTTTAATTTCAAATTCTTTAATGTTCCAAAACAATGGTGATAAAATTGCTAGCCATAAAGTCTAAGTCTAGGATATTCATTCTTGCCTAGATTACCACGTATGGCATCTATTTACATATTGGAAAGTGTCCACAGCTCCATTTAAGTGTTTGATGTTCCATTAAGTTTAATCAAAGTCATTGTGACTACCACTAAATGGTTACAATAAGCCTGAATGTTTTCTGATGAAGAAACCATCTAACATTCTACACTCAGTTTTAAATAATCATCACATATAAAGAGGTTTTTGTCCTTTTCTAGGTAATATGTGGCTTAGATGGACAATTATCTTTGAGCTATTCCTGCATTATGTTTCCTATTACAAGTTTCTATTACAATAGCAAGCTAAAATAGTGAACTCCTAAAAAATAAATGAATAACACAAAATAAATTGTATTGAATTATTAATACTGAAATTATACCATACTTACATGTGTCCATTAAGATAAAAAGTTCTATTGTAAGGATTAAAAACCATCTCAATATTTTATTTTGTTATTTTATTCAATTTTTGAATAATATGTAAATTAATATGAACAGTTATTTTATTTTTAAACCTGCAACAAACACATTTTGGGTGTCACATTAATTATAAAATCTTATGACTTATATCCTGTCTTAGTTTGTTTTCTATTGCCAGTACAAAGTAATGATAATGGCAAGTTATAATAGGAAGCATTTAATTTAGGATCTTACGATTCCAGAGGTTTAGAGTCCATGAACATCATGGTGGGAGGCAGGAATAGTACCAGAACAATAGTTGAGAGCCTGCACATTGAAACAATAACCACAAATCAGAGAGAGCTGAGAGTGGTGGGCGTTTTTAAAAACTCAAACTCTCCCCCCATGACACACCTCCTCCAACAAGATCATGCCTCTCAATACTTCCCAAATGGTTCTACCAACTAGAGACCAAGTTTTCAAATATATGAACCTATGAGAGCTTCTCATATAAACTACCACAGATTCCACCATAAAAAAAGGAAAAGAGAATAACAAAATAATAAACAAATATTTAATAAGTAAGTGGAGAGTTCCCAATCCTTAATAGGCAAAATTAATATACATTTCCATTTATTTTTCATTAAGACTTATTGTCTTCATTTTGTGTGTCTATATGAATGCTTATATGTATACATGTACACCACATACCTGCCTTGTGTTTAAGTTGCATGCAAAGCCACTATGTCAGTACTGGGAATCAAACCTAAGTCTTCTGCAAGAGCAATTGCTGTTAAACCTTGAGTCATCTCTCCTGCTCCACACACATTTAAATATAAGGCTTATACGTATTTAGTTATTTTGCTATTATGGACATTGAAAAATATTCTGCATTACACTCTAACTTACTGTTTTAAGTATTTTATTTAATAGTTTATTATCCCTCTTCCTATGAGACTTTTAGATAGATCATAGATCTATCATATTATCTAGGGATACTATACCTAGGTGTTCAATAAAGAGATTCCAAGTCAACATATCATGGGCATATTTGAAAATTGGTGTTCACTATAATTCTGTTACCAAACATGGGATCACAGTCTGTACCCCTAGAAAATTATGTTTGGCAAACCTGAAGAAGACAGTTAAAAATGATAAATTAAAATTAAAGAAAAAAAGGGGAGATTTCTTTGGTGTAGCCTCATGGGAAGAGAGACAAAGAAATGTAGTAAAGAACCCTAATACACTTTCAGAGTCCTGACATGAGCTTGAAGTTTACATAGAGGTCTAGGATTGTACACATTTAAGCAGCNTCATTTAAGGTGTGGTTCCTTCCCATCATTGGGCAACTATGTCCTGGCTTTGGTCTCATCCTATATGGTAGTCTGACAAATTGTAACAACCATGCAAAATCTGTTTTCTGGGAAACAAAGTCCCTTTCTGGGTGGCCAGGATTCACAACTTTTCTTTGCCAAGCATGAGATTCCTTGGAAGAATTCTAGTTTCATGGGATCATTGTTTCAATAGTTTGAGGGACACAGGTGTCATTTTAGAATAAAATTATTTCTTCCAGGACAGTTACAATACAACTCACAATAATTAAGTTATAGAACTAATCTAGCTGTCAATGAACAGTAGAATAAANAAATAAAGTATGGTACATATTTTACAGAAAATTTTGACCTTCTTTTGATGGATATATAGAAATGTATGTGTTACTTTTAACTCAAGTTTTTGTATCTTCTGTACAGAAATATAGTGTTTCATTAGACAAAGAAATATATGATGTATGGTACAGATTATCATAAACCTAATATATTAACCTTTATTGTAGAACCCATAATCAACTTATATTATGTTATTAAATTTGCTGATGTGTAGTTTTCAAATTATATGTAGCCCTGCCAATGTTTCAGAGCTAAGTGTTTTGAACTGTACTTACTTAGATGGAAGACAAAACAGATTATAAGAAAAACCCACTTTCTGTTTCCAAAGGAGTTTCAAAATTGTTCCCTTCCCATCCACACAATGTTCTTCTGGTAAGTCTATCACTTTATTTCATGCTGTGATAGCCACAGTAAAATTCATTATCTTTCTAGAGATGAATGTCATATAGNAATATACTTAAGAAAAAAAAAACACGACTTTATTCTTTGGATGACCACTACATAAATTTCCTGACTTTAAGTTACTTTATGTTTTAGAAGTGGTTTGAACACTTTCTCACCCTAATTTTATTAAAGCAAACAAAAGCCAATCAGGAATTTTATAGTTTATTTCAAGAAGAGCTGAAAATCTCTATTGTTCCTTAATGATGTTTCTTATAGGTGTTTTGAAGCATGNATAGGTTGAAAATAATTTATAAAAAGTACTTATCTGGTATCTAATTTGTAAGAAATCTTTACAATTCATAAGAGAATCAGCTTTATGCATTTCCTGGGAAAACAGAATTAATAAATGTCCCCCCATCTTTAAAGACACACTTGAAGACATTCTCTGAACATTGGCTCCCTTCATGCTTTATTGACTTCCTAGCAGGTACATATTATTGAATCATTCATTCCTAGCCCATATGTTTAGAATGCAGGTTAGTATATCATCTTATTTAACAAATTTAACTTGATGAATATTGACACAAGTGAAGAATATATAGAGTGTTAGTTAAATTAAATAATTGACAAGATAGTTTGAAACCTTGTCATAAAGAAAATTCTAAGCCCTGATGGTTTTACCAGAGAGACTCTATACATTTAAGGAAGGAATAACCCTAACCTTATGTGAATCTTCCAGACATATTCAAAGAGTCAGTATTCATATTCTCTTCTTTATTATCCATGGTCGACATTTAATTAATTGCCAAATATGACAATGACAGAGAAACAAGAAACTACATAGAAATTTATTTTGTAGGCATCTGTTCATATTCAAAATAAAAATTTGGAAACAAAATCCAAATAACATATATGAAAAAGAACAGTGAATAATTTGTATTCATCCAAAGCTTTATTGAGTTTAT
>LZPO01008918.1:9731-30017 GCA_001675575.1 Neotoma lepida | reverse complement strand
CTGGCCTCGAACTCACAGAGATCCGCCTGCCTCTGCCTCCCAAGTGCTGGGATTAAAGGCGTGCGCCACCACCGCCCGGCTCAGGAGGTGTTTCTTAAACTCACATTTAAGGACATTTAAGACACACCCAGGACACATGGGAAACATTAGGACAGAAATGTTAGAAATGATGCACCTGTGCCTGCAAGNACTATAGAAAGGAAGCTTTGATGTCACCTTGAAAAGCTGAAGTAGTTGATGTCANCTGCAGTGAACAGGTGTTTGGACCATAGAAGAGTGCAGAGACAGGCAGACCTCTGCCNGCTAGGGCATTGAAGGAAGATGGAATCCTGTGGCAAGAACACAGAGAGTCACTCTGCTCCAAACCTGAGTAGGGCCTGAGCATGGGAGCAGAGGGCATGGTTCAGTAGGGATGAGGTGAAGATCCTCTGATGTGTTCTCAGCCTCTAGAACTGAGGAAACAACAAAGAATTCTTTTTCAGTCATATCAGAGACAATTTCAAGACACCACTTGCACCAGTCCTAAGCAGGGCATTGCTGTGGCTGGGATGCACTTTGGAGTTCATTCTTCATCCTCCAGCTTNCTGCTCTCCTCACCTGTGCAACTAGGCCCTTCCCTGCAAGAAAGTAATTAGGATGCACATTCTGGCTTTCTGGAGCTAAGTAGGATGGAGAGAAAACTCATGATGTGAGATGTAGAGAGGCTTTTGATGACTAGAGAAGGCTAGATTTGTGCATCACAGCACAGAAGCCACTGATCAGCTGATGTCTGTTTCAAAAATGAAAAGGAGAGACTCCAGAAAACATAAAGCAGGGCAAAATTAGGAATGCTCAGAGCCTGCTAAAGAAGTTCTTTCTTAAACAGGGAGAATCTAGCCACTCACTCTACCTCCAGAATTATAAAAACTCTCCTGAAGAAGCTAGACACCTTCTTTTCCATATATCCCACTGGGGCTTACAGCATTGTGTTCTATGATTTCTAAGTTCACTGGAGCATGAGCCCATACAGGCTATTCTTGGTTGCAGCATCCTGTGTGGAAAGGAATCATGCAAAATAANTTCATATGCTCAAAGATGTCCTTACAACCTTGTACAGATGATGCTCAGCACACCAGTTTGGCTCCTGGAGCCTGTTCTCTGAGATTCAGTGTGCTTACATGTCTCATAAAATGATAGCATTGCTCCAATTGCCACTTCAGAAAGAGGTCACATTTCCCCCTTTTTTGGCGAGGTCTCTTATCCTATATCTCACTGGTGTACTGCAGACCATCNGTACTAGGCAACTATATGACTAATGCATTAAGATGTTGTTCCCTGCTGAGGGCTTGGATGGCTTCAGAGGTTTTCTTTTGTAAAGTTGGCTCCTGGTCTTGAATTGTAAATAGCAATCCTTCCAATCTATCATACTTCTTTGACTTGTCCCCAGATTTGATTTGTAAGATGTGTGTTAGATGACAAAAACTGTTAGAGCTCTCATAGGAACCATTATTGATAGTTGTTGGATTAAAGCCATTCATATGGAAGAAGAGATTGTCAAACATGAAATAGCCTAGAGGGAAAGTAAAAGTCATAGAATATTAAAACCCCATTTGCTAACAAAAATTATCCTGACAAATTAATTTTTGGAGAACTAACATGACCTAATTTATCTCATCACTCTTTACTATAATGTGGAAAGACAGGTGATAAGAAATGTAAGACACACCCCCGAAGCCTCTCCTTGTTCAGCTTAACCTAANGCAAACATTCCACACTCACCAATGAAACAAAAAGCAACAGCAATATCACTCCATCTACAGCACATTTTTCATTCATTGCGCAGAGCTGGCCTCAGGCTTGTTTGTTAAAAGTACCAGATGTTTTTATTTATTTATTTATTTTTAGAAATGTATTTGTCTTTGTGTGGTGACAGATGCTCTTTGAAATTACAAAGTATGTAATAGCAGAGTTTGCCATTTCCAAATCAGGAAATTCAATTTTTCCTGAAGTCACATCCAGAAGTCAAATCTTCCTGTCAGGCTCTTTAGTGTGATTACATTCTAGGCTTGCCACTTTCAGCTCTGTAGGTCTGTCAGGAGGACTTATTCACTCTAAAAGGTGAACAGAACCTCTCAATACTATTTTCTTATTTTTGTTCGAGTGATACTAATGCACCCTATGGAGTTGTGCTGTGGTGAGGGCTGTGCCCTGTTCTTCTCTGCATCTATTGGTAGATGAGGATGCACCAAGTTTCACCTTACAAACACAAACAAAGGTTATCATAAGCAGAGAAGTCATTTTTGCAACATAGAAGTAGCCGTTGAACTGGAAAGAAGATATTATTGATTATGATAATTATAAAGGTTAATAGATACTGTCATATATATCTCATGGGTTGACAAGATAAAGAAAAAAAATGTTCTTCCTTTGTGTTGTTAAGCCTGTGTAGAAAGTAGTATCCTCATACTAGGATGACAGGAATATAAAGTAGTACAATTTTGTGGGAACAACGCAATAGTAAAGCTATAAAAATTTCACTCAGTCAGCAGTTCTAGGAATTTACCATGCAAACACAAGGAGACATAACATATTCATCTAATACTGTTATAACAGGAGAAGCAGCCTGAAGCTTAACCAATATGGCACTGGGAAAATTAATTATGATTTCTTCAAACACTGAATCATGTCTAGCAGTGTGAATGCTCTGTTTCATTTGAGTATAAGTAGGAATGTATACTTATATTTATATATTCATTCATGTGAAGTTATTTATATAGTTTTCTAGGCTGTACATCCATAAAATATTTCTGGAAGACTGCCTAGGAGGCTGCTAAGTTTTCTAAGAAGAAAAACTAAAGTCTCAAATGGGAAAGTAATATGATGCTTGTTGTATTAATTATTACTGTGTACTGATAAAAGTTACTCTATGTAAAAAGCATAAATTGCTTTTTATAGCTAAATAGATTATATACTGATCTGCATCAGAAAGTCATTTTAGAATAAATTCAATTTTCTTTTTGTCTTGCATGATACATTCCTAAAATTAAAATCTCTTCATAGGCCAGTTAGAAAAAAAATAATGTTTGACTAATCATCTCTGTGTGAGTCGTGCTATCAAGCATGCTTATGCTCTATTTAGTCCAGTGAATAGATAATAATAGTGATGAAGAGTGGAGAAATAGCTCAGCTGATAGAGTTCATGTCTCATAAGCATGAAGACCTGGTTTAGATCCTCAGAACTCCAATGAGAAAGCTGGGTATGGTGGCAGTGCAGGGAGTTGGGAACAGAGACAGGCCAATCCTGGGGCTTGCTGGCTGCCAACCTCACCTGTTTGGTAAGGTCCAAGCCAGTAAGAGACCCTGTCTCAAAAACAGAGCTGCATGTGCCTAAGAAATGATACTTGAGGTGGACCTCTGGCCTTGATGTGTACACAGGCTTGTGCACACATAAATATGCACGCCCATTTTTGTGCATGCATGAATGAGCTCATGAACACACTTGCACTAATAGCAATGTGTTTGCACTGGAATTCATGTAGCTCTCCATATATTATCTTTTAAAACTCTCACCTGATTCCTTTAAGAATTCCTCTCACCTCCCTCAGCCACCATTATTCCAGCAGCAGTTGGGAGTTTTTTCCTGACAATTCCTTTTTGGCCCTTGTTCTTTAAGAGATAGTTTGAGTCTCACCTATCAGAACCTTCCCTGAAAACTTGTGATCAAGTTAATACTACATGGACATCCACACATACACATATAATCCAACAATATTTTTCAAGTTGTAAATAAAGGTGTTTGGGAAATCATTCACTTGAGTGTGTGGCTATCCTATGCATCATCAACAGCACATAATCCTAACTTTAGGATTTTATTTAATAAAGCACAAAAAATGTTTGACATTTTGCCTTCATTTTCTGGATTTGTTTTAGAAACATTTGCCTTTAATGATCCCAGAAATGCCAAAATGAAAACTATTGCTGTAATTGCATGGGAATAAGAACAGAAATGGCAGAACAACAAAAGAGTGATGGGGTAAAATTATGTATTTGCCTTNTTCTTACTGAAAGAAATGTGTTTTGTATTTTGCTGGATCTTTTCCTGGGATAAGCTCTGAGAATTCTTTGATTCCTGTGTGGTAGTTCATTATATGTGTACATGTTATATCAGATAAAATGTACCTATCACAATAGTTCTTTGGTACTCATAAACTATAACAGATCCTAAATGTCTTTTACAAACTAGGACATCTGGTATTCCTACCTATAAGAAACATACTTTTAGTGAGAGAATATTTCATTTAAGCACCATGATTGCCATGCATGGTGGTACACACCTGCAGTCCTAGCCTTGGGCAGAAAGAAGTACATCTCTTTCTCTAGAGAGAAGGTACCAAGAAGAAACCAAATAAACAGTTTTGCCCATGTTAAGCTTATTAATCAGTTAGTTTATAGGTGTTACAGGAGCATGAGTGATGAATTGGCTGCATCCATGATAATCCCACTGTAACCTAGGTGACTACCTGAGTTCTATCCCTGGAATTCCCAGTGCACATCATGAGATGTACTTTTGGAACTGGGCCAAATTGTAAGGAGCCATAAATGATACAACCATTATAACATTGCTTATGCAAATGAAATCTGATTCTTCTGTGAGAAATGAACTGAACTGGGGAGAAAGCTATTTTATACAATCTAGCTTGAGACTTAAAAAAGATTGAAATTATGACAATTGCAAAAATTAGTAATTCTTCAATTCTTTTTGCTAATGCTCATTTTTCAATATATAAGAAAATTTCTAGTTGCTTCAGAGCAAAACATATTATTTATTTTAGTTTTCATAATCACAATGATGCAGGTCTTATCATTACCCCAACACATGTGTTTGTTTGCAACAGGGTTTTGCTATATAACCCTAGCTAGCTGAGAACTCTCTATGTAGACCAGTATGACCTTGAACTTAAAGTTATCCCCCTGCTTCTGCCTCCTGACTTCTGGGATTTTAGGAATACACCACCATGCCCAGCTANTACTTCAAACAAAGTATGTACATTTTAATAAGTTTTTGACACTTATCTAGCCTACCTAGCTGGTAAGCAAAGAAGTCATCATTGCATATTAGCTGCCTAGCTCACTCTTAAGACATTCATCCAGCTTGTCTCTGCCCATCCATCTTTCTGACTCAGCTCATGTGTTTTCCTCCTTGTAACTCGTCTCTAATCAAACTGGATTTCTTGCTGCTTTGCTGGCACTTTCTTAACTCAACTACTGATACTCTGACTGTTACCTGAGATTCTCTCTCCTGGGAACTGGCTGCCTTCTCCCTTGTTTGCAATGGGGACTTGTTCATTCATATTTTCAAGGAAGCATTAGGTTAGCTTCCCCATTCTCTGAACAACATGATTCTGATTTTTTTCTTCTCACTATACAATTATTGTGCATTTATTGATTACTTGCTGCTTGGCTCTGTTGCATCCTTTTGATTATAAGGTCCAGAGGGCACCAGAAGATTGTCTATAATTTTATCCAGTATCCATTTGAATGCCAGACAAAAAAGTAGACATTTAAGAAATATTTGATGACTTGATGGTGAAGGATATAGAGAACATTCTGTTGGAAGTTTGACTTAAGGGCATATACCTAAGCTGGGAAACCATGTCCCTTTCTATACAGTAATTTGCACAANTAACATTGATCATACCTCCTCAGCTTCATACCTTTCCATCTAACACAGTTCTCCACTGATAGTATACAAATGAATGAATGTAATGCATTTGCCCCAAGCACAGAAAGTGCATCAGAGTGGACCTGCAGGCCCTTTACCTCTTCCATCTTGCATAGTCTCTTCTTCAGTGTATTCCTTTTCCTGCCTTATAACTCCAATTAATTTGATAAAGTAGCTGCTTGGTTTTCTAGGCTGCTGAGCCATTCATTTCTTGACCTGATTTGCCCCTCTCCCCTTTATTTTGATTATTTTGTTCATATCACTTATTTGACATTATTATTCCATTCATTTGATCCTTAACTGTTTTGTACATTTCTAACTTTTTTTCCAAGTTGATATTTTCATGATGCATATTTAACATTTCTGTGTACCATTTATAACAGGATGTGTATGAATGAGTAAATGAATGAATTCAAATATGAAGGTCAAAAAGTTATAACAGGAAGTTGGAAAGAAGATAAAACATATGTACATGCTGATCAAGTACTCAAGAAGACTCACTGCAACACATGACTTCCCTCTGCACCAGAAAAGGTGTGCTATGTGTTNCATGAATGGCAAAATGAACATCAAAAGGGGAGTGCATGGAACATTTCCCTACATTTGAGTTTGATAGTTCTCTTTTAATTTAATTGGCTTTCACTGACAATTCTTTAAACCTCCCCCAAATCTCAAATACAAAAAAAATCACATAGAAGTTTACATGTNTTACTTATTAATTAACTACGAAATACTCTTTTTGTATGGCATAAAAAGTATGTCTATGTTGGCTTTTCTACTTCAGGATACATAGCACTGTAGGGTGAGAACCACATTTATAATGTCTACTTGCCTTTGGCAAACTCTGTTCTAGGGGAACATTGTTTTAAAGTGTGTTACTTTTGTTTATGCTGCATTTGTTTAACTCTGTGAAGCTGTGTTACTGTGCCTGTCTAAAANACATGATGGTCTAATAAAGAACTGAACAGCCAATAGCAAGGCAGGAGAAAGGATAGGCGGGGCTAGCAGGCAGAGAGAATATATAGAAGGAGAAATCTGGGAAGAGAGGAAATAGCCAGAGAAGGAGGAGGACCTCAGGGGCCAGCCATGTAGCTCCACAGCAAGCCATGGAGTAAAAGTAAGGTTTACAGAAGTAAGAGANTGGAAAACACCCAGAGGCAAAAGCTAGACGGGATAAGTTAAGTAAACCTGGCTANCAGCAAGCCAAGCTAAGGCCGGACATTTATAATTAAGAACAAGCCTCTGTGTGTGACTTATCTGGGAGCTGGATGGTGGGCCCCCCAAAAGAGCAAAACCAAACACCACCACTCTGAACTCATTTCTCTCCACATTCCATGGGAAGGAATGACTATAGATATTGACTGGCTCAGAGAAGGACACAGAAAACAAGTAATATGCTTTTGCTGGTAAGGAAAAGAACACTACCATAGTGCAGCCTACTGCAGCTCATAGTTGGGGACATTTGTGCTAATGCTCAGGAAATATAACTCCGTCGTGAAATGATACCCTGCCTCTGAAAAGCTATGAAATTCTTACAAGAATGCTCATTGTTTTTAAATCTTATAAACATTGCTTGTGATAAACTATGTGAGTACAAACCCTTCATGTAAGGTTGAGAAGGCAGAACTAATCCACAGTGAACAGCCATGCCGATAGCATACTGCACCTATAGCATGCCAGAGACAATCGGGAGTGATCAGAACTGGCTTTTACAGTTAAAACCAGTGTTCCTCACACTTTGAAATTTACTTTCCAGCTCTTATAAATTTATTTTACTATCTTCTGATGGTTTTGGAGAGTTGTTGCAAATTCTGGCAACTCTGGGTTATTATCTTTTTTTTTTTTTTTTTTTTTTTTTTTTTTTTTTTTTTGCCTCTTGAGAGCTCTTGCCCCAATGATGACATCCATTTGCTCTTAGCACTATTTTTTCTTTTTGAGCCTGCCAACTTTGTCAGTTTAAATATGACATTTGAATTATTCTTTCAGTATGACAACACAAGTATATTTAGTGATAAAAGTAATACCCCAAGCTAAATTAAGTAAAAATAATAAAGTAAGTCAAAATGGAATATGTCTGAGTTCTTGTCTTTTCTCCCAATGTATTGCTCACTTTTCTTCTCACTGAACAAAACACCTGACAAAAAGCAGCTCGGGGGGAGGAGCTGGGGTTAATTTGGGCTCATAGTTTAGAGGATTGCAGTCTGTCATGTGGGTAGGAGGGGCCATGGTAGTGGGAGTGGCTGGCATCCACTCATTACAGAAAGGGACATGGCAGTACTCAGCTGTCTTTCTCATAGTTCCCTTTTTATTCAGTGTAGGACCCTAGCTGATGGGTGGCACTGCTCACACTTGGGGCAAGTCTTCCCTCCTCAGCTAAACCTCTACAGAGACACTACCACAGACACATTTTTGTTGTGACAGAATCTCTTTTATTTATTAATTAAATTTTTTAATTTCTTTTACATACCGACCAGTTTCCCTCCCTCCTCTCCTTGCATTCCCTGCCCCTGCCTCCCATCTACCCACCCCCAACCACTCATCCTCCATTCAGAAAGGGGCAGGCCTCCCATGGACATCAACAAAGCATGGCACATAATGTTGAGGCAGGACCAAGCTCCTCCCCCTTCATCAAGGCTGGGCAAGGCATCCCAGCATGAGGAATAGGTTCTCAAACACCAGCTCAATCGCTAGGGACAGGTCCTGATCCCACTGCTAGGAGCCCCACAAACAGGTCAAGCTACACAAGTGTCACATCTGTGCAGCGGGCCTAGGTCGGTCTCATGCAGGATCACTAGCTGTTGGTCCAGAGTCCATGAGCTTCCAGGAGCTCAAGTCAGCTGTCTCTGTGGGTTCTTCCTGTCATGACCTCGACCCCCTAGCTCATACAATCCCTCCTCCCTCTGTTCAACAGAACTCCTGGAGCTCTCTCTGCCCAGTGCTTGGCTGTGGATGTCTGCGTCTGCTTCCATCAGTTACCGGATGAAGGCTCTCTGATGACAATTAGGGTAGTCATCAATCTGATTATAGGAGATGGCCAATTCAGGCACCCTCTCCACTATTGCTAGGAGTCTTAGCCAGAGTCATCCTTGTGGATTCCTGAGTGTTTCCCTGGCAGCAGGTTTCTCCTAAACCCTGAAATGCCCCCCCCCATTAAGATATCTCTTGCATTACTCTCCCTCTCCATCCTGCCCACAACCTTCCCAACCTGATCCCTCACGTTCCCATCACCCCTGCCCCTGCCCTGAGTTTACCCAGGAGATCTCTTCTATTTTCCTTTCACAGGGAAATTCATGTGTCCCTCCTTGGGTACTCCTTGTTACCTAGCCTTTCTGGGACTGTGGATTGTAGTCTGGTTATCCTTTACTTTATAGCTAATATCCACTTACGAGTGAGTACATAATATGTTTGTGTTTCTGGGTCTGAGTTACCTCACTCAGGATAATTTTTTTTGTTCCCCTCATTTGCCTGCAAATTTCATGATGTCATTGTTTTTTACAGCTGAGTAATACTCCATTGTGGAAATGTACCACATTTTCTTTATCCTTCTTTCAGTTAAGGGACTTCTAGGTTGTTTATAGGTTCTGGCTATTACAAATAAAGCTGCTATGAATCTGGGCATATACCCAAAGGATGCTCAATCATACCACAAGGACACTTGCTCAGCTATGTTCATAGCAGGGTCTTGAGGTAGATTGTTTCCCAATTTTCTGAGAAACCACCATATCAATTTCCAAAGTAGCTATATAAGTTTGCACTCCCACCAGCAGTGGAGGAGTATTCCCCTTGCTCCACATCCTCTCCAACATAAGTTGTCATTAGTGTTTTTTATCTTAGCCATTCTGATAGGTATAAGATGGTATCTCATTTTGATTTGCATTTCCCTGATGGTTAAGGATGTTAAACAATTCTTAAAGTGAATTTCTGCCATTTGAGATTCTTCTGTTGAGAATTCTGTTTAAATCTGTACTCCATTTTTAAATTGGATTGTTTGGTATTTTAATGTCAAGTTTCTTGAGTTATTTATATATTTTGGAGATCAGTCCTCTGTCAGATGTGGGGTTGGTGAAGATATTTTCCCATTCCGTAGGTTGCCAGTTTGTTCTATGGATAGGGTCCTTTGCCTTACAGAAGCTTTTCAGTTTCAGAAGGTCCCATTTATTAATTGCCAATCTCAGTGTCTGTGCTACTGGTGTTATATTCAGGAAGTAGTCTCCTGTGCCAATGGGTTCAGGCTACATCTCACTTTCTCTTCTATCAGGGTCAGTGTGATTGGATTTATGTTGAGGTCTTTGATCCACTTAGACTTGAGTTTCATGCAGGGTGACAGATATGGATCTATTTGCATTCTTCTACATGCCGCCATCCAATTATGCCAGCACCATTTGTTGAAGATGCTTTCTTTTTTCTCATTGTATATTTTTGGCTTTGTCAAAAATCAGGTTTTCATAAGTGTGTGGATTTGTGTCAGGATCTTTGATTCAATTCCATTGACCCACCTGTCTGTTTTTATTATACCATGCTGTTTTTATTACTGTAGCTCTATAGTAGAGACTGAAGTCAGGGATGGTGACACCACTGGAAGTTCCTTTATTGTACAGGATTGTTTTAGCTATCCCGGGTTTTTTTTTTTTCCATATGAAGATGATAATTACTCTTTCGAGATCTGTAAAGAACTGTGATGGGCTTTTGATGAAGATTGCATTGAATCTATAGATTGCTTTTGGTAAGATTGCCATTTTTACTATGTTAATCCTACCNATCCATGAGCATGGGAGATCTTTTCATTTTCTGATATTTCAGATATTTTCTTCAATTTCTTTCTTCAAAACAGAAAGTTCTTGTCATACAAGTCTTTCACTTGCTTGGTTAGAGTTACCCCAAGGTATTTTATACTATTTGTGTCTATTGTAAAGGGTGTTGTTTCCCTGATTCTTTCTTAACCTGTTTATCATTTGTATATAGGAGGGCTACTGATTTTTTTTCAGTTAATCTTGTATCCAGCTACATCACTCAAGGTGTTTATCAGCTGTAGTAGTTCCGAGATAGAATTTTGGGGTCGCTTATGTATACTATCATATCATCTGCAAATAGCAAAAGTTTGATTTCCTTTCCAATTTGTTTCCCCTTGATCTCCTTTCGTTGTCTTTTTGTTCTAGCTGGAACTTCAAGTACTATATTGAATAGATATGGAGAAAGTGGACAGCCTTTTCTTTTTCCTAATTTTAGTGGAATCACTTTGAGTTTCTCTCCATTTAATTTGATGTTGGCTATGGGCTTGCTGTATATGGCTTTTATTATGTTTAGGTATGTTCCTTGTATTACTGATCTCTCCAAGACCTTTATCATGAAGGGATGTTGTATTTCATCAGACTTTCTCAGCATCTAATGAGATCATCATGTGGGTTTTTTCTTTCAGTTTGCTTGTATGGTGCATTACACTGACAGATTTTCATATCATGAATCATGTCTGCATCTCTGGGATGAAGCCTACTTGATCATGATGGATGATTTTTTTTAATGTGTTCTTGGATTTGGTTTGCCAGTATTTTATGAGTATTTTTACATCAGTATTCATGAGGGAGATTGTCTGTAATTCTCTTTCTTTGTTGCATCTTTGTGTGGTTTTGGTATCAGGGTAACTATAGCCTCATAAAAAGAATTTGGCAATGTGGAATTTAAGGAGTATTGGTATGAGCTATTTTTGGAAACTCTGGTAGCATTCTGTGCTGAAANNTTGGGAGAAATAGAAGTGACTGCTTCTATTTCTGTAGTAGTTATAGGTCTATTTAAATGGTTTATCAGGTCTTAATTTAATTTTGGTATGTGGTAACTATCCAGAAAATTGTCCATTTCTTTTAGATTTTCTAATTTTGTGGAGTATAGGTTTTTGAAGTATGACCAATGATTCTCTGGATTTCCTCAGTGTCTGTTATCATGTCCCCCTTTTCATTTTTTATTTTAACTTGGATATTCTGTCTGCCTTTTAGTTAGTTTGGATAAGAATTTGTCTATCTTGCTGATTTTCTCAAAGAACCAACTCTTGTTTAATTGATTCTTTGTATTCTCTTTGTTTCTATTTTATTGATTTTAGTCTTGAGTTTGAGTATTTCTTGCTTGGGTGAATTTGCTTCTTTTTGTTCTTGAGCTTTCATATGTGCTGTTAAGTTGCTAATGTGAGATTTCTCTGATTTCTTGATGTAGGCACTTAGTGCTATGAACTTTCCTCTTAGCACTGCTTTCATAATGTTTCAGAAGTTTGGATATGTTATGCATTCATTTTCATTGAATTCTCAGAAGTCTTTAATTTCTTGCTTTATTTATTCCTTGACCCAGTGATGATTCAGTTGAGCAATGTTCAGTTTCCGTGAGTTTGTAGGCTTTCTGAAATTTGTGTTGGTGTTGGTCTCTAACTTTAAGCCATGGTGATCTGATAAATATAGGAGGTTATTCCAGTTTTTTGTGTCTGCTGAGATTTTCTTTGTGTGTGTGACTGAGTATGTGGTCAGTTTTAGAGAAGGTTCCGTGATGTGCTGAGAAGAAAATATATTCTTTTGTGTTTGTGCATAATGTTCTGTGAATGTCTGTTTAGTCCATTTGAGTCATGACATCTGGGTTAGTTCCCATATTTCTCTGTTAAGTTTCTGTCTGACAGCTCTAGCCATTACTGAGAGTGGGATGTAAGTCTCCCACTATTAAAGTGTGGGGTTTGATGTGTGATTTAAGCTTTAGAAGTATTTCTTTTACAAATGTGGGTGCCCTTGTATTTGGGGCATAGATATTCAGAATTGAGAATTCATCATGATGGATTTTTCCTGTGATGAATATGAAATGTCTTTCTCCATCTCTTTTGATTATTTTTAGTTGGAAGTCTATTTTGTTAGATATTAGGATAGCTAAACTTCCTTGCTTCTTAGGTCCANTTGATTGGAAAATCTTTTCCCAACCCTTTACTCTGAGGTAATGTCTGTCTTTGAAGTTGTGGTGTGTTTCTTGTATGCAGCAGAAGGATGGATCCTGTTTTTGTATCCATTCTTGTTAGTATGTGTCTTTTTATTGGCAAATTGAGTCCATTGATATTAAGAGATATTAATGACAAGTGATTGTTAATTCCTGTTACTTTTTGGTTTTCGTGGTGATAGTGGTAAATGTTTGCGTATGTGTGTTCCCTTTCTTTGGGTTTTTGCTGGTATGAGATTATCTATTGTCTGCATTTTTGTGGGTGCAGCTAACTTCCTTGGATTGGAGTTTTCCTTCTAGTACTTTCTATAGGGCTGGATTTGTGGATAGTTATTGTTTAAATCTGATTTTATCATGAAATACCTTGTTTTCTCCATCTATGGTGATTGAAATTTTGCTGAGTATGGTAGTCTTGGCTGGCATTCATGGTTTCTTAATGTCTACATAATATCTGTCCAGGACCTTCTAACTTTTAGTGTCTCCATTGAGAAGTTGGGTGTTATTCTGATGGGTCTGCCTTTATTTGTTACTTGGCCTTTTTCCTTTCCAGCTCTTAATATCCTTTCTTTATTCTATATGTTTAGTGCTTTGGTTATTATGTGGTGAGGGGCCTTTTTTTGGTTCAGTCTATTCAGTGTTCTATAAGCTTCTTGTATCTTTATGGGCATGTTCTTCTGTAGGTTGGGAAAGTTTTCTTCTATGATTTTGTTGAATATATTTTCTGTGCCTTGAGCTGGAATTCTCCTTCTCCTACCCCTATTATTCTTAGGTTTGGTCTTTTCATGATGTCCCAGATTTCCTGGATGTTTTCTTTTAGGAATTTTTTTGGATTTAACATTTTCTTTGACTGATGAATCTATTTCCTCTATTGTGTCTTCAACACCTGAGATTCTCTCTTCCATCTCTTATATTCTGTTGGTGATGCTTGCATCTGTAGTTCCTGTTCACTTACCCAGATTTTCCATTTCCATAATTCTCTTGGTTTGTGTTTTCTTTATTGTTTCTATTTTAATTTTCAAGACTTGAACCATTTACCTCACCTGTTTGATTGTTTTTTCTTGGCTTTCTTCTAGGAATTTATTGATTTCTTCCAATTTTTTGTTTGTCTTTTCCTTGATTTCTTTAAGGGAATTGTCCATTTCCTCTTTAATGGCCTCTATCATCTTCATAAAGCTATTTTTAAGGTCATTTTCTTCTGCTTCAGCTGTGTCAGAATGTTCAGGTCTTCATGTTGTAGGATCACTGGGTTCTGGTGGTGCTGTATTGCTCTTTCTGTTGTTGAATGTATCTTATGCTGGTGTTTATGCATCTGGATTTGGGATGATTATAGGTACACATGTTTATTCTTATGTTGTCTTTGTTGGTTGGGTATTTTGTTCCTTTATTATCTGTTTTCTGTATTGTCTTCTGGCTTGAATGGCCAAGGGTTCTTGTAGTTGGTCTTCAGGTCCAGTAGGGTTGTCTCACCTGAGGTTTGTGGGGGTTTGNGTGCCTAAATCCAGTGTGTCCTCCTCTTCTTCTGGCTGGTGTGAGCTTTACCTGGGCCTGTTCTTCCAACTGGTGTGGGTTGTGTCTGTGACTATGGAGTCTGATGGAGTTACAGGGGAAGACAAGACAGGGGGAGGATGAGATGGGTGGGGTTGGGTGGCAGAGTGGGTCTTGGAGGAACAGAATCCAGTAGGTGGTGGCTATGGTGGTGCAGCCTGTAGGCGGATCTGTCACCTCCTGTCTGACTGCTGGGGACTGCACCAGAGCAGTGGAGTTCCACCAGAGTTTGAGGTAGGGTCCAGCTGCCTTGCTGGGGCTGAGAGGAGAGAGGGACTGGTACTGGATGTGCCCTGAGGCTTAGGGTCTGGAGGTTGTAGCAATGCAGCTGGGAGGCGGGTCACTCACCACTTCCAACTGGTGTGGGTTATGCTTGTGCTTATATAGTCTGCTGATGTGTTGGAGGACTGACCATGAAGAGGAGGAGGAGCTAGGTGGGGTTGTCTCATTACAGATGGTTGTGAGCCACCATATGGTTGCTGGGAATTGAACTCAGGACCTCTGGAAGAACAGTCAGTGTTCTTAACCTCTGAGCCNCCTCTCCAGCCCCCTTGCCCCCAACATGGGGCATGAACCCAGGACCCTGAGATTAAGGGTCTCATGCTCTACCGACTGAGCTAGCCGGGCATCAAAGACACTTCATATAGAGTTTATCTTCTTGGCAAAAATAGCCATTTGGACAAAAAACTGTTCTTGCCTGGACTGCTTAAAAAAAAATGTTAGGTAAATTGGACATGGAAGACCCATAGGAAGGTGACCACTGAACTTTGCAAGACAAGATGGTCCTTCCGGTTCCTGCTTCTCAAAAGAGACTACAGACATTCAACAGGACACAGAGAGAAGTGACTGAGAGACTCTAGGCCTGTAGGCTGAATAATGGATGCCCCAACATTGCAGAAGAACTTTGGGTGACTGTCCAGGTAGCCAGCTGTCTCTGTCATTCTAGATTTTTAAAAGTTGCTTTCAATATTCTTCCTGTTTACTTAGGTAGTATTATATCTTTCTGAGGTCTTTGATGTAGTTGAAGAATAGATAGTTATGATTATAGTTTTCCTTAGTTATAATAAAAAATAAATTAGATATAAAAAATTTAGACTCAAAAATATAGGATAGATAAAATATTTTCTTTAATTTTGCCAAATACAAATAGATATTATAACTGTAATTCTTGCTAGATAAGTGTTTTGTTTTATGTAATTTTACTATGTTGAAGTTAAAACCTTCCTTTTAAATAGAAAAAAAAAAGGGGGGGAAATGATGGGTGATGTTCTGTATGCTGTGAAAATGTGTTGTTCTGATTGGTTGGTAAATAAAGCTGTGTGGCCAATGGTGAGGCAGAATAAGGTTAGGTGGCACATTCTGACTAGAGAGAGAGGAAGAAGAAGGCAGAACAGAATAGACTCTGTTAGCCACCGCCAGGATAAACAAGATGTAAGGTATCAGTAAGCCACAAGCCGCGTGGCAAAGTACAGATTTATAGAAATGGGTTAATTTAAGATATAAGAGNTAGTTAATGNGAAGCCTGAGCCATTAGGCCATAAGTNTGTAAATGATATAAGCCTCTGTGTGTTTACTTGGGTCTAAGCGGCCGTGGGAGCCGGGCAGGATCACGATCGGGACCGAAACTTTTGCCTACAGGATTGGATGGCAGAGTGGGTCTTAGGGAAATAGAATTCAGTGGGTGGGGGCAGTGGTGATGGGGCCTGCAGACAGGTCTCCTACCTGCTGGCTGGCCCTGTTCTTCCAACTTGTATGAGTTGTGCTTGTGCCTATAGAGTCTGTTCTTCCAACTTGTGTTGATTGTGCTTGTGCCTATAGAGTCTGTTCTTCCAACTTGTGTTGATTGTGCTTGTGCCTATAGGGTCTACTGATATTGCAGGGGAGGGATGGACATTGTGAGGATGATGAGGTGGCTGGGGTTGGGTGGTGGAGTGGGTCTTGGGAGAACAGAATCCAGTGGGTGGCAGTGGTGGTGATGTAACCTGCAGGCAGGTCTCTCATCTGCTGGCCAGCTACTGGGAACTGCCATGATAGAATCTCTTATAAATGAATGAATTGTAGAGAGATGTTCATTATTTAAAGACTGTTTACTAATTTAATGTAATTTGATACTAAAATAATAGCCCATTGAAGAGGATTTCAGGAAAATATTAACCATGTAAAACTAAATTTGGATCTGAAGGTGGTAAAGCACACTTATGAACCACTCAGAAGGCTGAGGCAAGAAGCTCTCAAGTTCAAGCCCAGCTTCGACAGCATAATGAGTTCCAGACCTGAGCTATATTGGAATCAATGGAAAAGAGCAGAACTTGTCAATTAAATTTTCATACAAAACATTAAAATTATTTAGAAATTAACACATTTTTAGATTGAGTTTAAAAGCAAAGTTAAGGTATAGATATATGTAGATTTCTGTGTTTTCTACCAAAGATTTTTTTCCTTAAAGGTCATTTTTTTTTAAATTCATTTTACATACCAACCACATGTCCCCCTCTCATCCCTCCTCCTGCTTCCTCCCCCTGCCTTCTCNACCCCATCCTTTCCTCCAACAGGGTAAAGTAAGTTCTCCCATAATGCATACTTGACAATCCACTTGGGAATAAAAATAAGATGCCAAGGAGAAGAAGGAGATGAAGAATATTTGAAATTTATTTTTTCCTAATTGATNCAGCTGTCCAACTGTATGATGTCTCACAGAGAACAGTAACACACCACCATGGAGAGCTTGAGGTGGCTGAGGTTGTGTCCTAAGGTTCACTTGAATCCTGGCAAGTTATCCTGTTAGACATGTGGACATTGTAGTATAGTAACTTGCTGCATAGATGCAAACTCAGAAGCATGATCAGAAGCTTTAGAGTGGCTGCTTGTTTTCAAATATTCCAAAGGAAGAATGTGTATTTTGATTATACTTTTTAATTTAAGAACTTCAAATCTTCAGATTACTTAGTAAAAAGTGTGTGTATGTATGTGTGTGTATACAAAATTTTAAGCAACAGATTAAAACTTCCTTCCTATAGTAATACTGTTAGCAAACCATGAATATTTTATTGGCCACCACTTTAATTGAGAATAAGAAAACGATTATAAAATTAAAGCAGAATTCACAAGGAAAGAGTGGGGCCTATGAAAGTTAAATGGCTATTTCAGAATAAAATGGAAAGACCTATAATGGAATGCTTATTTATATTATCCCTAAAATACAATTAAGACCTGGATTCCAAATACCACTGGAAATGGCTACTACTTTTTAGGTATCATTGCATGTGGAGAAGATCTAAATATATAAAAATTCAATCCTATTGTCTGGTACATAATGATAAATAATGAGGATGGTGAAAATGACCAAACTTTCCAAAGATTTAAGACACTGACACTACCCATATGTCACTATGTCAGTAATCATACCAGACTACTCATTTTATATTTTTTAATTTTAATTATCTATTATTTTTGAGATTATAACTTAATTACATTTCTCCCTTCCTTTTTCTCCCTCCAAAGCTCCTATATATTCCTCCCCACTCTCCTTCAAGCTCATAGCTTCTATTTATTGCATGCATGTATGTGTGTGTGTGTGTGTGTGTGTGTGTGTGTGTTCCAAAAAATATAACCTTCTTAGTCCGTATAACATTGTTTGTATGTATGGTTTTTCTCATTTTAAACTACAGGCCCTTGGTGTTGCAGAAACTGACCATTTACCCAGAGAAAGAATTCCCTAGTGACGAGATCATGAGGGCTCTCCAGGCAATATTATGTGTTTGATTTCCTTATTTCCTGAATGTAGGTATGTGATCCGCTGGTCTTTACCATATATTTCTTAATTTCCGTATTTCCTGAATGTAGGTACATGATCCATTGGTCTTTACCATATATTCTTGAATTTCCTTAGTACTTTGATTTAAAACAATTTTAGAAATGAATAAAAAACCCTTTTCAAATTTTAAGAAATTTGTAAAAATGGATCTTAGCTTTCTTCCTGCCTTTGAATTTTTCAGAAGTATACACACAGGGTTTGATTTAGCCTCCTGGCCCCTATGAGCTGTCTTTGTTTAACTAATATGGCTCTGCCCACTTCCCTTTCTTGAGGACAAATTTCAAATCTTTAAAAAAAGGGGGAAAGTCACCAACTGATTTAAAAATGAAACTCATAATTACAGTAACATGTTAAGACTGAGTTTCCTTAGATGGTAGTCAGTTTTTCATTCACAAAAATAAATACAATTTTAACTCTCCCTGCCCCATTTTAGGGGAAAATGAAGGAATAAGGAAACATTCAACAATTGTACCAGGCGAGAAAAAAATCCCATACAAACAAGAGGCTAAGACAGAAGACCAGCTTCCTAGACTCATAGCTTCACTCCAAAGTGGCTTTGGCAGCTTGTAACTAAAGAAGCAAATGTAGGGTATTTCTTTCTCAAAGTTGCACACTTTTTAAACTTTNTTTTCATTATTCTTTGTGTCTTTCACATCATATATCTCAATCCCATTCATTTCTCATCCCTTTGTATCCACCCTCTGCCTGTGTAGCATCCCCCAAAATAAAATAAAATAAAATTTAACAGAAAAAAAAGAAAAAAGGAAAAACCTTGCCATGGAAGCTTAAGTATGACATGGCGAGTCATGCAGTAAACCTTTTATCCATATATTTTTTTATGTGCAAGTATTCATTACATGCAAAGAGTCATTGGTCTGGTTTGAGGCCTCTGGTTTCTGCTACACCATGGATGCTGGGCCCTCACTGGAACTCCTCTTGGATATCCTGTTGTTGCCCTGTGTCTTGGAGATCCTACAGCTTTGGTTCAGCAGGACCAGCCTCTTCATGTGCTCCTGCAGATCATAGGTGAGGTGGATATTGGGGTGGGCCAACTTATAACCCTGGTTTGGAAAGGGTTAATCAGCCCAGGATAGTTACAGGGTTGGTCAGCCCATCAGCCCTCCTTCTCCTCCCTCCACCCCATCTTCACCACCAGGGTGAGTTCTCCACCATTGCCTTAGCTAGTTCACCCTTTGCAGGGATGAGCAAGGGGCAGGTCCAGTTCTCCTGCTTTCACACCCTCAGGGTCAGTGCTCCCACACCTACACCTTCAGGACCAGCTCTACTGTCTTGCCCAGGAGAGACACTGTCCTGATGCTACAGCTGGTGAGGAGCAGGGACAACACTCCTGCTCTTATGATCTCAGGGCCAGTTCTCCCACCTGCCACAGAAGGTGAGGGGTGGGAGGGGGCATTTCTCCCCCTGCACACACCACTATATGGCAGATGAGGGGCAGTGTCAGAACTTCCATGCTCAATTTCTTGGGACCAGTTCACCCACACCCCCATCAACAGGGTCAGCTCTACTGTGCTGCCAGGTGAATTCAGGGTCNACTCTCCTGCATGCTGCAGCTGGTAAGAGGGAGGGTCAGCTCCCTCATCTGTCACAGGCAGTGAGGGGTANGGGGGCATGTCACCCCCACCACACTGCCACATGAAACATGAGTATTGGGGACAGCCCCCCATGCTTACAACTTCAGGGCTGGCTCACCCACACCTCCATCAACAGGGTTGGTTATATTGTGCTGCCTAGGTGAGGTGCAGGGCCTGCTCTCCCGAGTGTTGCAGCTGGTAAAGGGGAAGGTCAGTTCCTTTGCCAGTTGGAAACAATAGGGGTAATGGGGGAGAACATCTTTCCCTCACTATACACACACACACACACACAGTAAATATATATATGTGTGTGTATATATATATATATAGTATTGTGTGTGTGTGTGTGTATATATATATATATAGTATGTGTGTGACTCCATATATATGTATATATACATTTATAGTATGTGTGTGTGTTATTTTACATTGCTTTGGTATTTTTTGTCTTGTTTTCTTTTTTAGGTTTGTTTCTCTTTTTATCTTTGCAAGAGAGGGGTGGCAGGAGAGAATGAAAGCATGAAGCTGGGTGGGTAGGGAAGATTTGGAAGGAAATAGAGGAAGATTAAGAATATGATCAAGCCAGGCGGTGGTGGTGCACGCCTTTAATCCCAGCACTTGGGAGGCAGAGGCAGGCGGATCTATGTGAGTTCGAGGCCAGCCTGGGCTACCGAGTG
>LZPO01008917.1:14937-29602 GCA_001675575.1 Neotoma lepida | reverse complement strand
GGTCTTTCTCTTTTGTTCCATGGCCGTCTCCAGCCACTCTTACATACCCATTTGCTGTATCTTTTGCTAATTTTTGAATCAATAGAGAGTGTAATGAGACACGTTGTAAAACTCGTANCTTGTATTTCATGAGTATAGTTAATTGTTAACTTAAAAACTATTTCACTGAATTTCACATCTGCAAAAACAAACAAACAAGCAACAACAACCACAACAACAACAACATAAAGCTACTACCTGACATCAGAATTTGTCAGGTAANAAGATGCAAATAACAAAAGAGTCCAGCAAGATCACCAGCAACATGTTTAGAGGGTAACATTTAGTATTTTGTTTCTATGGAGATTTTGCAACAAATAAAAACTGTGAAGGTTGGGAGTATATTTCAGTGACATGGATGAGGTTTTGGGTTCACTCTCCAGAACTAAAAAAAAATACATAATAGATGCCTTATGTATGATATTATACAAATATTATATATGGTATTCATTCAATTCTTAAAACAGTGTTTTGGGGGCAAGTCAGGATTTTGCTATTCAGCCCAGGCCTGCTAGCTTCAAAGTCACTACGGAGCCTAGGATGGTCTCAAACTCATGGCCCTCCTTCTTCAGTGTCCTGAGTGTTGGGATTACTACTATTTAAATCATATGAAGTTCAAGATATGCATTTCTANTGTNTATTCTCCATAAAATATCAGCCAAAACATTTCGTAAAAGTTGCAATTTAATANTAGGTATTCATGTATTAAAATAAACTAATAAGCAAAGCACATATTCCAGGTTAAATTTCCATGTCATATAATGAGATATTTTGAAATATCAGCACTTGAATTAGGCATTTTACATATCAGTCCTCTTGAGTATGATTTCCAAACAATATTTCCTTCTCTTCTGTTCTTTCTTCAATCCCATCCTTTCTTTCCTTCCCTTCTTCCCTTGTTCTTCTTCATTATATTGAGGCATACATACCAATATGCTTTATGCAAATTTCAATTTAGTTGAATATGACATAANGCACTTGGTTCTAGTCAGGTAATATACAACTTTACAGTGTTGTTTTTCTTACTCACTTTTCTTAAAGATGAGATAAGTAAATGGACATTTGTAAAACATGCAAAAAATAATTTTATTCATTATGTGTTCTGTTAAGAAAGTTCAGCTTTATCAAATGTCACAGCCATATAATCATCTTTTGTTAAATTAGTAATCAAACCATGTCTATTTTTTAAGGTCATTCCACAGCCTCTGACAACTAATTTAAATATCTTTCTTATGACCTCAAATATTAAATTCTGACATATAAAAAGTCAGGACAGATAAAATTAAAAGAGTAAAAGTTTTAATTAAATAAGTCTTATCCCATATTTTCTGGACTAAATGTAGCTTGGTTATTTAGATTTAGATTTTTAAAGTAATTCAAATATTGGTAAGAGGTATATCTCAGTGACAGAGTAACTGACCAACACATTCAGGGCACTGTATTGCAAAGAAACAAATAACAAAGAGAATAACATTTGAATAAATAAATGTGATGCAGTGAAATTGTTTTAAATAGAAACGTATTTAAGGCTTTTTANAGGAATTTTAAACCTTCCTCTCAGAATTTAGGTATCCCACCATGCTGCTGTTCTATGCTGTAAATGTTGTTCCAAAGTCCAATTCTCTGCAGATCACTTTACCAGGTCATAATGTTTGCTTCTAAAATCTGCTTGAAGTTGAAAGAAACAGCCCGTTATTACAGCTCATTTTGTTTTGAACATTGTCCTTAGATCTAATCTCCTTTGTCAGAAGAGCAATGTCATCTTGAAAGAGAGATTTGTTTACAGAGCTTTTTTGTTTAGCTACAAAACTAATAAAATTATTTTTTCAAAAACATCCCAAAGNNCTCTATGAGCGAGATGTTTTCTTTCTTTGATATTTTGCAGCACGATTTTTAAAAACTATATTTTGAAATTAGCAATTGGCATTTTTCAAGTCTCTAATGAGAATAACCAGAATTCAGGCCTGACCTTCCTTGAATCGGTCAGGCAAAAGCCTGATGATAGCAATTTACAGTATTCCTGAGTCAGCAGGGGATACATTCCCAGACACTAGCAGTAGGTTCTTGAAGCCTCAGATATAATTGAACTTTATATATACTGTGCCTTTTGGTATGCAAACATATCCATGATGCAATTATTATTAGTTAGGCCTACTGAGAGATTAACAATTTAGTAACAATAAATAAATACTTATAATAACCTGATAAAGGTTATCCAGATGTATTTAGGTAAGGTAAACAAAACTATGGGTTAGGGGGCACTATACCATTTCAGTCTCTGGATAGAGGGACTCACTCCTTCCCCTTCATTACTTCCTCTTTTATGCCTTTTAACACATTACTGCAAATTCCTCATCAGCACAGGTTGAATAGTCATCTTACACATTTGAGAGCTTTGGACAGCATGAAATTTTCTATTTTCAATTTATCAATAATTTCCTGTTTTTTTTTTTTCTAAATGCATTTCTTTTGGAGACTTCAAGAAAAATGTATTATGTTGTTTTATGGTTTGAATAAGAATGCCCCCCCCATAGGCTCATATATGGGAATGCTTAGTCACTATGGAGTGGCAATATTTGAAAAGATTAGAATGACTAGAGGGTGTGGCCTTCTTGGAGGAAGTGTGTTACTTGGGGGTGGGCTTTGAAGTTTCAAAGTCCATGCCAAGTCCAGTGTCTCTCTTCTAACTTGAAGATCAGGGTGTCACTCTGGATCTCAACTACTGCTCCAGCCTAATGTGTGCCGCCACCATGCTTCCTGACATGATGACAGTGGACTAAACATCAAAACTGTAAGTACCCCTCCCCTAATTAAATGCTTTCTCTCCTAAGTGTTGCCTTGGTCATGGTTTTGCTTCACAGCAAAAGAACAGTGATTAAGACGGTACTCATTGTCAACTTGACACCTGGGAGGAGCAGTCTTGATGCTTGATGATTAGTCTCTGAGATGGTCTGTGAAGGGTTTTATTGGCTAAGTAAACTAATGTAAGAAGATCCACCTTAATTGTGAGGAGGAATATCTTTTGAGCAGTGGATCCAAGACTGAATGAAATAGAGCAATCCAGATAAGCACCAACATGCATGCATCTCTTGCACTCTGCTTGACTGGGCAGCATAACCAGCTCTTCCAAGTTGCTGTTACTGCAGTTTTCCCATAGGCTATACTTTTAAACCATGAGCCGGAATGATCCCTTCTCCTCTAAGTTGCTTTTGTCAGGGTATTTTATCTAAGTACCAGGTAAAGAACCTAAATCATGGGCCAGCTAGGTCTGCTCCTATCCATTTTCCATAAGGCATAGCTGTTTATATAAAACTTTATTAGTGGGGAAAAAAATGATGTTCAAGATGCCTGAATACTTTTTTAATCCTCTCATTTTTAGTCAAATCTCTGCCATCACTGGGCATTTTCAAGTTTCTTCCTCTATATGTGTCATCATTCACTTCCATAATATAAGTACCCAGGCCAGATTCTTAGTGCTTTTCAGCAGTGATTTCACTGTCTTCTAGTCAATTTTGTACAAGTACTCATTTCACACACTCAGACACCAAACACCATCATCTGCACTCAGTGTCTTGGTGACTTCAGAAGCGCAGTACCTGAATTCAATGCAATACAACTGAACACCTTTCTGATTCCTCATATTGCCAGCTATATTATTTATCTCTGTTTTTTCCTGTGTTCCACACATAGGTATTGACTGCATGTTTCACAATATTAACTTGCGTTTCTTAGACCATTCTACATTGGTTTAATTTTTACCAAAAAAATCATTTTTACATACATGAACAATATTTGTAGTTACACTATTAGCAAAGAAATCAGACTCATTTAAAAATTTTAAATTTATGATACTCTTCCAAAACCTTCCACAGCCTTCTGATTTATGGTTGCCTGTTAGTCTTGCTTATATACTCTATGAGTTACTAAACTTTCCCTTGCCTTCTTATACATAAATTCTGGATATTATCATATTCAAAGCTATATTGCTTTGTGTAAGCTCAGTAATATTACTGTAAGTAGATGATCTAGTTTGTAAGGGATGTAGACTCTTTTGTTCCCTTTCCCTGAGATATCAACAACCTGAATGCTGACACACCAATTCCAAGGACCAAGGATTCTGCTGAAAGATGGCCTGCCTGCATCTTCNTCACACAGAATACTTAACCATGGTGTAGGATATAGGAAGGGGCTCTTCACCAAGCATCCTCAAGAGTGATGTCTCTTTTATCTTTTGCTTCCTGCACCTCAGTAGATACTCATCCATATCAACCAATGAAGACAGAGAAACATCATGACTTCAGGAGGACGGAAGTGATAAGAACACAAACATACCACTCTGTCCCCTAGAGCCATCCTGTCTGTCTGTTCTTTATCTAGATATAAACCATTTTCTTGCTCTCTCTGTTTCTGTTTTACTGACCTATCTAGAGATGGCATTAGGAATATCCTTCTTTAAACTATAGTTGACAGTATTTAATTCTATTCTTTTCCTTGTGTTTATTTGCTTGTAAAAAAAATACCATTCACACTATTGGTTGGTATTGGCCTACATCATCTCTGTAGGCACTATTGAAATCCATTCTGATTTTAAACCTGGAAAATAGTTGATAAACATAATAAATTTCATATGTCTGTATCATATACTTGGTATATATATACATATATATATATATATCTTGATATATACACACATACATACATACACACATATCTTGCATGAAAGGGAGCCACTTTATTCTTCAACACTATTTTTCTGTAACTATGATGGAAAGTTNCCTTTATGCAATTTGGAGTAGTTTGAAGTGCTTGCAACAACAGATAGGGCACCGATGACTGTGAGTTCTATTGCTCCCTCGGCTTCTGGCATTTCTAGCCTTCCTGTTGCTGAGCTCACATCTCAAGTTATAATGACTGTTGGTGGGTAATTTCTGCCTTTGGCCATGTTGCTCTATTGGGAAGTATACCCAGAGGAAAGTATAAGAAAAATTTGTAATAAACTCATGGCCCCTCTGTAGCAACCTCTATACAGAGCTATGTAGTTAAAAAGAAGACTCCTTCTAAGTGAAGTACCTGGGTTTTTAAGACAGAAGAATTCAGTAGGGGGTCAGGGCAATAACATTTAAAGCCTTACTGTCTTGATGTTTCATTGCCATCTATAACTTGTGTTTGTTACTAGAGCTTTCTCCAGGGTCTTAGTGGATTTGTCCAACACTGAAACTTCCAAACTCTGCCACCACATTCAATACTTTCTAAAATTCCTTTATCAAATACCAAAATCATTTTCATAGTTGTTATGAAAACATGTTTCCAATATTATTTTGCTTGTTTTAAGTGTTTGAAAATTGGAAAATACCTTTGAAGGAATGTACTGCTTGATTCCAAAGCAAGAATTCAAAAGCTATAGTGACAATGATCTTACAGTCCTGAAAGGAAGGGGATTTTCAGCTTCTGACTTACTCATCATGTTTTCTTAACTTTATTGATTGCTTAGCTTGACACCAATTGACCTAGCATGGCACCATGGTCACCATGAACATCTTTCACCATAATTAGGCCATCATACATACAAAGCTTGGCCGTTAATGTAGAGGAGTTTAATTAGAACGAAAGATCATAGAGCAGGGGAACACATATAGTAAACCTGAGCTATGCCTTGTTACCTAACAGTCTGAACATTCTTTGGTGCTATGAATTTTGTTTTGCCTCCTTTTCAGTGAAATATTATATATACATAGTGTACATATATTTCTTCCCCACTATATGTACACCTATAGAAATAAAGTGATATTTAGTCATTTATTTGATTGTAATGTATGAAACCAGAATTAACCACCAAATATTTCCTGTGAATAACTTTAGAACCATCCTTAACAGGAAATATATTCATTCAATAAATTGTTTTGTGTCTACAACATACTGCAGAAATAGAATTTTTTTTCCAAGAGACTTTTACATAATAGTTTCTGGTTTGAAAAATAATGAAGAAGAGTTTGAATGCTAAGCACAGGACTTTGGAAGTTTTGACATCATCAAAGAGTTTTAACGCTAAATTAAATCATTTTCCTGAGCATCAACACTTTTCTACTTCCCACTGGTCAAGCAAATTACACAAGCTCAGCCTTGTTAAATGGANCTGACATTTGGCCGAACTCAACCTACCTTGTAATGCATTACGATCGAAATTTATTGGAAAAAATATTTAACATAATTAAATTTAGAGCTCTTTTTCTGAACTCTACTTAAATATCTCATTATGTTAGCAAAGTTTTCCTTTTATCTCTTTATCATTCCTTTTGCCCCAGAGATAAGGGTGTTGAGGTCACAGACTGTCTAATCTTGGATCATTTAAGGTGAGCTGTAATCTGCCCATACTACTTTCACATGTTCTAGAGAGAAAATCTTCTGTTGTAGTGAGTGGACATCTATGCGTTCAAAACTTTGAGTGCAGGAGCTTTAACTGTGGAGTGAGAGAATCTGTAACCTCAATCTTCACTTAATTATAATCTTAGCAGACTTAGAGAGAAGGGTGCCAAGATGAAGTATGGATTTTAATTAGAAATGTGGCTTTTGAACTAGTTTAAAGTATCTATCTCAAAGATGGAATAAAGAAGAAAGCATATTATCATTTTAACAACACTGTTGGTGTAGACCAAAGATAAAAGTTTAACTCCTGTAGGGATTGCTATTTATTGTGAAATTAATGTATTGGTAAATTCATTCACACAGGAAATTTCTTCTTTGATCCAATCAGCTTTCTGTAGAAAATGACTCATATGGTAAAAAAAAAAATGTATTGATAGAAGCTGTTATGTCAACTAGCAGGCATTTCAATAGATATAAAGGGTATAAGGCTGTAAAATTGGTACCCACATTGGAGAGAGCTGCATGTATTTTAATAGGAAGTTAATATATTACAGTATTCCAGTTTGTTCCTTCCAGGATGTTGGATTAAAGAAGGAAGAAATACATTATTTTTAATGTATCAGGTAAGTCAGAAATTAGACCTTTGATGTCACAGGAAAATGTTATAAAGTTTCATATGAGGAAGAACATCTGAATATTAAAATATGATACTTCAGAATTTATTTCACCAATGGAAATTTCATGTTGTTCATCTCCATAGTGATTTAAGTNTTATGTATAATCCATATTTTATTTTGCAATGTAGGTAATATTAGAATAGAAAATACACATTTTTGTCAGCCTCTACATTGGATTCTGGTTAACCTAAAATAATGATGCTCTAAGCTCCTTCTATGACCTCATGCCCACCAACACACATGTAGTAGAGAATACATTGAAAGATGGACTTCTTGACATAGCTCACTTGGCACCAATACATATTAGCCACTTCACTTTATTCTAGCTTCTATATTACTTTCTTCAAAATCATTTTCTTGGTCATGTTTTGAGTANCATAAAACTGTCAATGTTCTGACTTATTTACCTAAGCTGATGTTAAGTAAGTAATGGTTGGTTGTTTTAAGCCAATCTCCTCTAAAATGTGAAATGATTGGTTGGAGGATACTCAAAATAATATACTACAGAAGTCTCATGAACAAGGACATTTTGATAAGAATTTCCCTTCTGATTTAACAATTCACAGGATTAATTTGCATGAAGCTTTCAGGTTTATTTGGCAAAGCCCCATTCATACTAATTCATAGTCACATTGCCTGGATTCAGTTTTGCTATTCCTTAATCATTTTTCTTGATGAATATCAGTTATGCATTTTTGGTTCTAAACTGCTGACACACAGGGCACATATTTACCTAAAGCCTTAAAGTACCAGTTGCTGTGGCTACACTCTGATTCCTCAGTCTGCTTTCTTCGCCCACGTAATCCAGCATCTGCCCTTTCCCCTCACATTGTACCTAAAACATTTTATAGATGACATTTAGTAGCATAGATAATATATACCCAAGATGTCTAATTGTAATGTCATTTTAGCTTCCATTTATGAAGGAAAACTTTAGTTCTCTATCAAAAGAAATGATATATAGAGAAAATGCCTTATAAATGGTTTGTTTATACAGAGAACAACTGAGCTAGGGATGAGCAGTTCAGGATATTGACACATATCTCATATGAATGAACTGTCAGTGACATTCATTCCATGTCAATAAGCAGAGATAATAGATTCACTCATCTGAAGATCCCATTCATCTATAGATTCCCTCCTTATTGGCATCTTGATCCTGTTTAATCTAAACCATCTACAAACAATTTCTAGGGACTAGAGAGATAACTTAGACTTTAAGAACACTTGTTGCTTTTCCAGAGGACCCGAGTTCAGTTTCCAGCATCCAATTATAACTTTATCTTCAGGATATCTGATTCCCTCTTCTGGCCTCTGAGGGCAAGCACACACTGGCAGCATATACACACAGACACACACACATATACATAGACACACACAAACACAGGCACCCACACAGATATACACAGACACGCACAGGCAGCATACCCACACAAACCCAGACAGACACACACACAAGCATACACACACACACACACACACACACACACACACACATACACACACACAAGCATATATATGATCATAAATGAAAAATAAAATGAACATTGACAAAGAAGACAGAAGATGGCTCAGGATGGAATTCTCATAGAGTGCCTAGCATGTATGAGTAGCTGAGTTTGATATCCACACCATAAAATAATAGCAATAATGATGAGGATGACAAGAACAAAAAAGTGATCTGAATGTTTTGCCCTGAAATTTTTACTGGGTCATATATGAAGGACATCTTAGAAATATAGAATAATTGGTCAGTTAAGTCTCAATTCAATTAAAATATCCATTTAACCTGGTTCTATTTATATATTGAAATTAATGTGACAAAAAAATCAAATAAAATCAATTTAAAAACAAAATGACAAGTACAGGCAGGAAAGTATGGTAATTAACAAATATAATACAATATCAAAGGGAACATGAGAAAAATGAAAGCAGAATTAAATACAAGTGTGGTGATATTTTATTTGTCTTCCCTAATAAAATTTATCTGAGGGTCAGAGGAAAAACGGGGCTGCCAGCCACTAATAGAAAACAATAGCCATGCAAGTTAGCACACGCCCTTAATCCATTTGGTTCTCTGTGACTCCAAGGTCACATGGGGAANTAGCAGTAGGAGGTGGTGGCACANGCCTTTAATCCCAGTATCAACCTTAGAGTTCTGAAGATCCATGCAGACAAGACAGGAAGTGATGTAGCTTGGGAGGTAAAAGCCAGGTTAGACCGGAAGGCTGTCTCTTTCCTCCGGTTCAATCCTGGGAAGTAGAGGCAGCGTTGGTGAGTGGTGGCTTGCTCCTAATTCCTCTGATCTCTGTCAGATTTTCACCCTTATTTCTTGTTCCGCGTGTTTATTAATAAGACTGGTTAGAAGTTCTTCTTACATACAAGTATGAAGAGTAATATCTGCTTTCTCATTCATTTGGGATTATTTTATTTCATTGAACCACTTTGGCCTGTGGTTGTAGAATTTCAGGTGTGAATATGATTTTGATTTTCATCTGCACTCTGGGGTCTGGGATGGATTTGAATGTGTATCTATCAATAGCTCTGGGACCTGGTGATACATTTGGATGCTAGGTCACAGGGATGAGTCCCATGGGAGAGCAATGTGTTTACTAGTGGAGCGGGCTGCCTTTATTTATTGCTGCTCTGGATTAATCCAGTTCTGTCTGCTGAGAGTAGCCTCCCTGATCATCATGTTTTATAGTGAGTGATGACATCAATGGCTTATTTGGGAGGAGTTTGCAGCATTTTGTATTCACTTTGTTATGATGTTTATCAGGATAGGTTCGCATGAAGTCCCTGGCTCCAGCAGTGTTGAGAATAGCCAATGGCACACATGTAAGCTGTGTGGGCATGTCTTAATCTCTGCCTCCTTTCCTTCTTTCTTTCTTTCTTTCTTTCTTTCTTTCTTTCTTTCTTTCTTTCTTTCTTTCTTTCTTTCTTATTTATTACTACTACTTCTACTGCTACTATGATGATGACGACGACGACGAAGATGGTATGAGGAACCTTAGGACAGCTCAGGCTTTTCCCCAGTGCACGATGATGAGATGACCTAGAGGACTTGAGATAAGGGTTTCCTATGTCCCCTTAGTTTAACATTATTCAGTTCTGCTTTTTGTTGCTATCCTGTGTTATCCAGCATCAAGTCTTTCCATAAAAATGAAAATTATATGGACCTCAGTAGAATTATGGTGATCATATTGGTAATTCAGTGAACTGTAAAACTATTGAAGTTTGTTTAGTCCACTCAATTTTTGTTTTGAAATGCAAATATGACTTTATATAGGACTCTGCCAGTGATCATGATCAGAGTTTACTGGTTTCCATTTTGTGACTCTTCCAATCACAGACAAAGTAAACTTTAAATGAAAGAAAACTGAGTATTGTAGTTGTTTATTTTTGTTTTTTGTTTCTTTATTTGTTTGTCTGTTTTTACTCTTTGGGGTCCCACCACCCAGCTCCAAAATAAATACATGAAGACTTATTCTTACTTATGAATGCCTGGCATCAGCTTGGCTTGTTTCTAGCCAGCTTTTCTTAACTTATCCCATGTAACTTTTGCCTCTGGGCTTTTACCTTTCTCTATTCTACATACCTCTCTTTCCTCCTTACTCCATGCCTGGCTGTGTAGTTGAGAGGCTAGCTTCTGATGGCCTCCTCTCTTTGCTTCCTTGTTCCTCCCTCTTCTCTCTGCCAGCCAGCCCCACCTATCCTTTCTCCTACCTCGCTATTGGCTGTTCAGCTCTTTATTAGACTATTCAGGTGTTTTAGATAGGCAAAGTAACATAGCTTTACAGAGCTAAAGAAATGAAACATAAAAGACTTCAATACATCCTTCCATCATTAAACAGATATTCCACAGCATTAATGAATGTAACACATCTTAAGCTAATATTCCAAAACAGATTATATTTGGAAAGAATACAGTTGGATATTTTTGAGTAGATAGTTGCTAGTGGATGTCTTTGAGTTCACTCTATTTTTAGCACCTTTGTTTTATAAAAGATCTCAGGTAATTCACAATATTTCAAATGTAAGATGAAAAAAAGCAAGCATCAGTGAAATGCTATATGCTCTAAGAAGGTGAAGATAACATAGTAAATGNTGTTAGTGTAAAGTTTATGAATTAGAAGGAAGGAAGCCCTGCTTTTATATGAAATTTGGCTTTGGATTTTCAAATGAAAAGTATAGAAATGTTTTGGTTTAGGAATCAGAGGTGCCTTCAACTACAGATGAACTTGTGGCTCCCAATTCTGTGACTAGAGATGCTTCTGCTTGGAGCCACAATAGAAGAAGACTGTGCATAGTGTCTCTACCTACAGTCTAGCCGATAATGCAGTAGAGATGGCAAAGCACATTGTACAAAAATATTATTAACATTTACCACAACTGTAAATGTAGGAAAAGATGGAAGTGGGGAGGATCTAAGAAGATGCAATCCAGTTATAACATTTCACAAACATCTGATTTAATTTCATACTCTTGTCTGCGATTGAACAGATGACAGATTTTCTCGGAGCTACCTTGAGTTTAAGATTAGGTTCCTTGAGATTTGCCTACGGATATTATCACTAAAAATAGTGCTATATGCTTTAATAATTAGCTAAACTTGGAGTCAAAACTGTCATGTTCACATGCAAATTGAAGTACATTGAGTTAACAGCCTTCATTTCTAATAATAAGTGTGCCAAACTTACACACAGGTCCCAGAATAAAATTTCCTTTTTAGAATAATAGTTGTGCCTATTTTAACCTCCAGTTTGTCTCATTCTTAACCTTTTTGAGGTTTTCTTAGTTGTACAATAGGTTGCTGCCATTCGTGGTTCAAGCTTTTCTCACACATTCAGTAGTTAGATTGTACTTTTCCCATTACTGTTCACAGTTAACTAATTTTAGAGTAGGTGTGAAACATATGTATATAGTTTAAGTCAGTTCAGATTCAGTCCTAAGACTAGATATAAGAGTGCTCATTACCACATTTTAAATGTGCAGAATTTATTAGTAGGTTCTGTTTTGAGTGTTTATATTCACATCAGAGATTTCTTTTACCTCATGGTGAAGGCATTGCCTCCATTTACTACCTCTACTTCTCAGCTGTTCTTTAGTAATATGCATTAACTGAATGCAAACATTCATTTTGAGGAGATATTTAGTTGCCTGTATGATTTGAAGATTTTAATCTGTGAAGAAATCTTTTTATATATTGAACTTACCTTCTTCAAAAAGATTGTTTATATTCATGAAGGCTTTAAAATATTGTGTGATATTTGCTCTTATATATTATACTTCATGGCTTTTAGAACTTCATTTTTAAAAATTTGTGTATTATAGTAACCGACTTTTTTCTTTTGCATTTTGGTTCATTTGGTATCTCTTTGCTTTCTCAAGTCTAATTAGTTCCAGCAGTATTTCAGTTACTGGGGATTCTATGTAAGAGTTATATAATAGTAGATTCTTTCCTCCTTCTTTTGGTATATAGCCTTATTTTGTTTTCTGATACATTATAATCGACTTCTATCTATAGAATAGAACACTATTACATAGTAACAATAAAAGTTAAATAACATTGGATAAACAAGCATTTTTGTCTTATTCCTGATTTAATTGAGTAGACTTTAAATTTCCCTGGATTTGGTTACATAATAGATTTATATTTTTGTGTATAGTGTGAGTGTGCTGTGTGTGCACATGTATGTCATGGCTTGTCTTCAATCTGTTCATTGTTGAGTAAGCCAGGCTGGCTGCTTTGTGATCTTCTGAAGGCTCTTCTGTCTGTCTCCCATCTCACCATAGGTATGTTGGGATTCTAGACACCTGTGCTACTGTGTCTAGCCTTTATACAGATTCTGGGGATCTGAACTCATGTTGTCAGACTTGCATGGCAAACACATTTACACACCAATTCATATCAATAGTATCCATAATAGACTCTTCAAAACTTCCTACTTAAAATCTGTACTTCAGTCTCCTAACCTTCAAGATGAAATTAAAAATATAGAATTTCAATTAGGCATAATTTTAACTTGATGCAAGAATAGTTTAAATTTGGAATCATTCAAGACTTCAATCTGGAGAATATTGGCAAATAAGAAAGGAAATGCATGATAATCTATGACGTTGACACAGGTGTATAGGTAGNGCCTCTCACCTCTGGAAATTTTCTCTAAAGATCCTTGTTTTATGCATTGATTAATTTGGTAGGTAATCATTAAGTAAATTTAATATTTTTATGACAAAATAAAATATAATAAGATGAGGCAAAAACTATATATTGAAGTTGGACACAGCAACCCAAACAGGAGGAAAAGAGTCTCAAGAGCAGGCATAAGAGTCAGAGACACATTTGTTCTCATAATCAATTGTCCCACAAAAATACTAAGCTAATAGCTATAATGTGTATGCAAAGGACCTGATACATACCTGTGTAGACCCTGTGATTACTGCTTCAGTCTCTGTGAGCTCATATGTTCCACATTCTTGCTGCATGAGCTGTCCCTGGTGTTATTGATCTTAGCCATTCTGACAGGTGTAAGATGAAATCTTAGTTTTTTCGATTTACATTTCCCTGATGGTTAAGGATGTTGACCATTTCTTAAGCATTTCTTAGCCATTTGAGATTCCTCTTTGAGAATTATCTGGTTAGATCTGTACCCCATTTTTAATTGGATTATTTGGCTCTTTGATTTCTAGTTTTGTGAGTTCTTTATATATTTTGGATATAAATTTCTTTTCCTATTCAGTAATTTTCTAATTTACAGTGTCCTTTGCCTTCCATAAGTTTTTCAGTTTCATGAGGTCCAATTTATTAATTGATAATTTTGGTGCCTGTGCTATCAGTATTCTGTTCAGAAAGTAGTTTCCTGTGCCAATGAGTTCAAAGACATTGTCCACTTTCTCTTCTATCAGTTTCAGTGTATCTGATTTTATGTTGTGGTTTTTGATCAACTTNGCAATGAGTTTTGTGTAGGATAATAAATATGGATCTATTTGCATTCTTCTACATGCAGACAACCAATTTGACCACTACCATTTGTTGAAGATTCTTTTTTCCAGGATGCGTATCTGACCTCTTTATAAAAAAGAGGTGTATGTGTATGGATCATATGTGTATGGATTTATGTCTTAGTTATCAGTTCAATTCCATTGATCAATATGTTTNTTTTTATGACAATGTCATGTGATTTTTATTATAGCATTGTAGTACATTTTGAAATCTGGAATAGTAGGATATCCAGCTGTTCTTTTACTGTTGAGGGTTGCTTTAGCTATTCTGGGGTTTTTGTTTTTCTATGTGAAGGTAANAATTATCTTTTCAAGTTTTATAAAGTTCTGGAATTTTGATGAGGATTACATTGAATCTGGAGCTTGCTTTTGGTAGGGTGGCAATTTTTACTATGTTAATCCATGAGCATGGGGGAATCTTCTCATCTTCTATCTTCTTCAATTTCTTTCTTCAAAAATGAAGTTTTATCATATAAGCTTTCACTTGCTTGGTTAGAGTTATCCCAAGATATTTCATATTATTTGAGGCTATTGTGAAAGGTGTTATTGTTTCCCTGATTTTTTTTATATGCCTATTTATC
>LZPO01008917.1:0-14817 GCA_001675575.1 Neotoma lepida | reverse complement strand
TGATATTTTTACATCTTCTTTTCTAATTTGTATCCCTTGATCTCCTTTGGTTTTCATATTGCTCCAGCTAAAACAAGTACTTTATTTGAATAGATGAGAAGAGAGTGAACAACTTTGTTTTGTTCCTGACTTTAGTGGAATTGATTTGAGCTTCTCTCCATTTAATTTGACGTTGGCTATTGGCTTGCTGAAATTGCCTTTATTATATTTTTGTATGTCCTTTGTATCCCTAACCTATCTAGGATTTTTATCATTTTTANCACTGGATCTTTTCAAAGGTCATTTATGTATCTAATGAGATTATTGTGGGTTTCTTTTNTAATTTGCTTATATGGTGGATTAAATTTACTGATTTTCACATATTGANCCATCCCTACATCTCTAGGANGAAGCCTACTTGATCCTGGTGGTTGATCTTTTAGATGCATTGTTGGATTCAGTTTGAAAGTATTTTATTGAGTATTTTTGTATCTCTGTTCATAATAATATTGGTCTGTAATTCTCTTACTTTGTTGAGTCTTTATGTGGCTTGGGTATCAGGGTGACTGTGGCCTCATAAAATGAATTATGCAATGTTCCTTCTGTTTCTATTACTTGGAATAATTTGAAAAGTAATGGTATTAGCTNTTCTTTGAAAGTCTGGTAGAATTCTACACTAAATGTCTGGCCTTGGGTTTTGTTTTTGGTGGGGAGAACTTTTATTTTTTTAATGTACTTTTTATTATAAAAATGTATTCATTTTATATACCAACCTACCTCTCATCCCTCCTCCCATTCCCCCAGCAGCCTATCCCTGCCTGGCACCATCCCCTGTCCTCTCCTCCGTAAGGCATAAGGGTAAGGCCTCCTATGGGAAGTCAGGAAAGCCTGATTCATTCAGCTGAGGAAGGGCCAAGCCCTTCCCCCTGCATCAAGACTGAGCAAGGTGTCCCACCATAAGTATTGGGCTCAAAAAAGCCAGCTCATGCACCAGGGACAGAATCCTGATCCCACTGCCAGGGGCCCCCAAACAGACCAAGCTATACAACTGTCTCCGGTATGCAGAGGGCCTAGTATAGTCCCATGCAGGTTCCACAGTCATCAGTCTAAAGTTCGTGAGTTCTTATGAGTTTGGTTCAGTTGTCTNTGTATATTTCCCCATAGTGATCTTGACCCCTCTTACTCATACAATCCCTCTTCTCTCTCTTCAACTGGATTCCTGGAGCTCGGCCTGGTGTTTGGCTGTGAATCTCTGCATCTGCTTCCATCAGTTACTGGATGAGTGCTCTATGATGACAATCAGAGTATTCACCTATCTGATTACCGGGGTAGGCCAGTTCAGGCACCCTCTCCACTACTGCTAGTAGTTTAATCTGGGGTCATCCTTGTGGATTCCTGGGGGTTTCCCTAGCACCCCTTACCCCATAATGTCTCCCTCTATGAAGATATCTCATTGCTCTCCCACTCCATCCCTCCCCCAGCTCAACCATCCCATCCCCTCATGTTCTCATCCCCCATTCCATCTACTCTATTGTTTTGCCTCATCCCCAGTTCATTCATGGAGATCTCATCTGTTCCCCCTTCCCAAGGTGATCCATGTGTCCCTCTTAGGGTCCTCCCTGTTTCTTAGCTTTTCTGGAGCTGTGAGTCATAGTCTGATTATCCTTTGCTTTACATCTAGTATCCACTTATGAGTTAGGACATATCATGTTTGTCTTTCTGAGTCTGGGTTACCTCACTCAGGATGATATTTTCTAGTTCCATCCATTTGCCTGCAAATTTCATGATGTCATTGGTTTTTACAGCTGAGTAATACTCTATTGTATATATTTTCCACATTTTCTTTATCCATTCTANGGGGAGACTTTAAACAATACTTCTATTTCATTTGGGGATATATGGGTATTTAAAATGTTTATCTGATACTGTTTTAACTTTAGTAAGTGGTACCTATCCAGAAAATTTTCCACTTGTTTTTGATTTTCCAATTTGGTGGTACACAGGTTTTTAAAGTATGTCCTCATGATTCTTTGTATTTCCTCAGCGTCTGTTATGTCCCTCTTTTGTTTTTGATTTTGTTAATTTGGATATTATAGCTTGCTTTTTAGTTAGTTTGGATAAGGGTTTGTCTATCTTGTTTTTCTCAAAGAACCAACTCTATTTCACTGATTCTTTGTATTATTCTCTTCGTTTCTGTTTTATTGATTTTAGTTCTCAGTTTGATTACTTTTTGTCATCTACTCCTTTTGGGTGTGCTTTTTCTTTTTGTCTAAAGTTTACAGGTGTGCTGTTCAGCTGCTAGTATAAGATCTCCCCAATTTTTTAATGTAGGTGCTTAGTGCCATGGATTTTCCTCTTAGCACTATTTTCATTTTGTCCTGTGAGTTTTGTACCTTATATTTATTTTCATTGAATTTTAGAAAGTCTTGAATTTCATTCTTTATCTCTGTCTTGACTCATTTTCGAGTCAGTATAGAGCTGTTCAGTTCCCATGCACTTATAAGCTTTCTGTTGTTTCTGTTGNTTTTATACAGCTTTAATCCATGATTGTCAGATAGAATGCAGGGTGTTATTTCAACTTTCTTGTATCTGTTGAGACTTGCTTTGTGTCCATATTTGGAGAAAGTTCTAAGAGGTGCAGATTAGAAGGTATACTCTTTTGTGTTTGGGTGAAATGTTCTGTAAATATCTGTTAGTTCATTTGGTTTATAATGTCTGTTAGCTTCAATATTTCTCCATTTAGATTTGTCCATGACCTGTCCATTGGTGAAATGGGGTAATGAAATCTCCCACTATCAGTATGTGAGAGTCAATATGTTATTTAAGCTGTAGTAGGGTTTCTTTTACAATGTTCGGTGACCTTGTGTTTAGAGCATAGATGTTAAGAATTCCTTCTACTGGATTGCCTCATCCAGCCTTAATAGAAGAGGAGGAGCCTAGAATGCAACTTGATATACCTTGGCTGACCCACCTGTATCTGAAGAGAAACAGTAGAAGAGTGGATGGGGGAAGGGGTGGAGGGGAGGTGGAGGAGAATTGGTAGGGAGAAGGAGGGAGAACTTTGGTTGGGATGTAAAAACAAACAACAACAACAAAATCAAAGCAACAACCACCAAAAGAATTGAAATGTCCTCTTGATGGATTTTTCCTTTGATGAGTATGGCGTGTTCTTCCCTGTCTCTTCTCATTAGTTGTGGTTTGAAGTTTATTTTGTTAGATATTAAAATGGCTATACTTGCTTCTTAGTTCCATTTACTTAGAATATCATTTCCAACACTTTACCCTGAGGTAATATCTATCCTTGGTGTTATGTATTTCTTGGATGCAGCAGAAGGGTAGATCCCAATTTCACACCTATTCTGTTAGTCTGTTCTTCTTATTGGAGAATTGAGACTATTGATATTGAGAGAGATCAATGACCAACGATTATTGATTCCTGTTATTTTGTTGTTGTTGNTGGTGGTGGTGGTGGTGATGGTGTGTGCGAGTATGTGTGTGTGTGTTCATCCCTTCTTTTAATTTTGCTGGTGTGAGATTATTTATTTCTTGTGCTTTTATGCATGTAGTTAACCTCCTTGTTTGGATTTTTCCTTCTAGACCCTTCTCTAGGGCTGGACTTGTGGATAGATATTGTTTAAATTTGAATTTATCATGAAATATCATATTTTTTCCATCTATAGTGATTGAAAGTTTTATTGGGTATAGTAGCCTGAGCTGGCATCTGTGGTCTCTTGGGATCTATAGCATGTCTGTTCAGACCCTTCTGGTTTTTAGAGTCTCCATTGAGAAGTCAGGTGTAATTCTAATAGGTCTGCCTTTATATGTTACTTCTTTCTTCCCTCGCAGCTTTTAATATTCTTTCTTTGTCCAATATGTTTGATGCTTTATTTATTATGTGTCAAGGGGACTTTCCTTTGTGGTCCAATCTATTTGGTGTTCTGTATGCTTCTTTNATCTTTATAGGCATGTCCTTCTTTAGGTTAGGAAAATTTTCTTCTATGATTTTGTTGAAAACATGTCTAGGCTTTTGAGCTGGGACTCTTCTCCTTATTCTACACTTATTATTTTTGGATTTTGGTCTTTACATAGTTGATAAGTTTCTTACACCTGGATAAACCTCTCTGCTGATGCAGCAATCCAAATCAGACTGAATTAGGAAAGGCCAGGTTTAATGGACAAACTTCCCGGGTGATTCCCNGGCCCCTCAGAGAGACAGGGTTGAGAGACCAGAGGAACCACGAGTCTAGTTTCTGGGATGCCACTTAAATAACCAGATGGAGTGGTCTTGATCATCTCTGGGGAGGAGCCATGTTTGGCAGGCTTTGAAAGGGCAGGATCAGCAGCGTGCAGCCCAGAGGCGGGCTGCTACATGGGGGCACACAGGCCAGGAATCTGGGTGGCTCGAGGTATGGGTGGTGCTGGGGGTGGAGCCTGAGCAGCACAGGAAGTAGGGCCGGAGATAGGGCACTGGACTGGACCACAGCCTCGGTGGGTGGCTGCTTTCAGAAGTGGACCCCCAGGTAGAAAGCAGTGCTGCCAGTCAGTGGACATTGAGTGGCAGCTGGGAACTGCCTGCCCAGAACAGGATGCCAGGGGCTGAGGTGGAGCTCCCACCAAACAATAGTGTCCCTAATTTCCTGGATGTTTTGTGTCAGGAGTGTTTTAGATTTAACATTTTCTTTAACTGATGTATCCATCTGTTCTGTTGTATTTTCAAAGCCTGAGATTCTTTCTTCCATCTCTTGTATTCTGTTGGTGAAGCTTGCCTTTGTCGTTCCTCTTTGAATTCCTAAATTTTTCGTTTCCATAATTTACTCAGTTTGTTTTCTCTGTATTGCTTCCATTTCCATTCAGGCCTTGAACAGTTTTATTTGTTTTGTTCAACTGTTTGTTTGTGTTTCCTTGGCTTTAAGGGATTCATTCATTTCCTTCAAGTGTTTGTTTTTTTCCTGGATTTCTTTAATGCATTCATTCATCTTCTCTTTAAGGACTTCTATCATCTTCATACAGTTAGATTTAATGTCTTTTTCTTGTGCTTCAGTTATGTTGTAATATTTAAGGCCTGCTGTGGTAAGATAGCTGGGTTCTAGTGGGGACATATTACCCTGGCTGTTGTTTATTATGTTTCTACACTGATGTCTCTATATCTTGGGTTTGGTATAATTAAAGGCCTAGGTGCTGATTTCTGGATTTGACTCTGGTGGGTGGGTGTTTTGCTCTTTGGTTTCTGTTTCCTCTCTGGATTTTCAGAGCATGTGATGGCTGTGTGTTTCCTGTTTTCCTGGCCTGCTCAGCTGATGTGTTCACAGGGAATGCCTGCTGGTATTGGAGGCTGGGATACTGTGATAAGTTGAGGGGAGGAAGGTTGGAGGAGAAGGTCTCTGTGATCTGTTGGGGATGGGGTCAGAGAGGAAAGCGTGACTATGAGAGGTTTCCAGCTACACAGGTGAGGATATGACAGGGGGCATATGAGTAGGAGAGGTGTGGGCTTAGCCTCAGCCTACTTGTTGACCTGGGAGTAGCTGTCTTTAAGTTAGCAGAGGGTATCTGTTAGAGTTGGAGGCTGGGATACGTTGATGAGTGAGTAGAAGGAAGTTAGGAGGGGATGGTCTGTGGGATCCACAGGAGATGTGGGGATGGAAAGAGGAAGGCTGCTGCTGCTGTTCTATTGCAATGCTTGGGACAAGACTGGGGAATGGAGTCTGGAGGAACAGAGAGCAAGTTATGTATTTCTAAAAGAATAATCAGTGATGAATGAAGCCGACAATTAATTCAACAAGAGCCAGGATAATGTGGTGAGAAGATGGCGATCATGAGGCTGGGCGGTGGTGGCGTACACCTTTAATCCCAGCACTCGGGAGGCAGAGGCAGGCGGATCTTTGTGAGTTCTAGCCTCCCCCCTCCAAAAAAAGATGGTGATCATGGATGGACAAAATGAGAGAAATAGGAAGAAATGAATTCATACAGATGTGGAAGCTAGTAAGTTGAAGATGTCCCCAACAGGGTTGCAGGGAGAAGACCTAGAGACTTTCCAGCTTCTCAGTCAGATCTTCTTGGAGTCAGAAATCCCCTTCAGCAGAGTTACTCAGCCCTTTTGTTTGAGGACCTTCAATTTACAGGAAGTGGTCTACCCATATAAGGGAAGGAGTTGCAGAGACTACTAACTAAATGTTAATCAAAAATCATACCTAAGTGTGTTAACCAAAAAGCACACCTTTGCGGTGGTTTAGATAAATTAATACTTCAAATGAGTTATCCTGAGGGCATAAATAATAAAACTCGTAAAAGCCAAACAAAAAAGCCAAATCCTTAGAGTAACTTTAACAAACCTTCAGCATGGAAAGCAGGAATGAATTGAACTCATATTCACACTGATTTCATACAAATGCTCTTCACTCAGAGAACTATACACATCTGTATTAACTTTGTCTAAAATTGACATTAACCAACTCAAGCCTGGGGTACAGTAATTAGCTTATATCGACATAACTGGAACTACATTCTCCAAACTTGAGTTCACCCTACATTAACCCAGTTATTTTCCTAATGCTGTGANTCATTTCAATCATCTCTTTCTGTTACCTGTCTTTCAGTTTAGCTATTAGGGAGCCCGTTTTAAATGTGACTAATAATGAAAGTATATTTTCCCCTAAATTCTACTTCCTTTTATTAGTGGAGGAGTGTGAAAGATGACTAACAAATAAGATAAAAATAAAATGGCGTAGAGCCTGTGTGTACTGGAGTGAGGCACAGCAGTTTAAATGGGTAATAATTCTAATTCTTAGTATTGAGAAGCTCAGTTGTAGGTGAAGGGACCCTGACCAGCTCAAGCATGGCAAGCATGGCTCTGGCAGGCCTTGCCCTTCTCCCCTGTTCCCTCTGCCTTGCTAAAAGCCATTAGATTACATTCCTAAAGCTAGCCACCAAGGTCTATTCCCTTATTTGGCCACTTCTTCCTTCTAAGGCTGAAAACCAAGGTCCAGCTATTAAAGTATTGCAGTCCAGCAATCAGAAGCCCTCTTTGGTTCACCTAATTAACATGCCTGATTAAAATTAAACACCTCATCCTAATACAGGGCGTTCCCATTTTACCTTTATAAACTGCCATTTGTTTATGGACCGTATCTATCTCTTCTCTATCCAGAGGCAGTCCTTTGTCCCTCTGGAACAAATACCCTTCCACCTTTCCCTTGTTCTCTTCCCCCTTTCCCTTGTCCCCTATCTCCTTTACCACTGTATTTTAGCCCATTCTAACTCAGACCTCCCCTTCCTGTCCTCTTAAAAATTACACCTGCAAGGTCATTTTCTTTGTTTTTTTTTCTGCTAGAGTCTTTTCTTCCCTGTTTAATAAAGGACCTCTCTGTGAAAACCGGTGTTTGAAACCACAGTTCATGCCTAATCTGGGATCTGGGAGCCCAGACTGTGAGAAGGTTCCCTTCAGTAGGAATAGAAAATTTGAGTTCATTGATGGAGATATTACAGAACAGTTGAAACTCATTATTAAGGAAATAGTGTATCTCATAACTTTGTCATGACCCTTATAGTTTTGACAGTCCTGAAATTTAATTGAGTTATGGATTATCCTTCTTAATTAGTCATATAACATTAGTCTGCACAAAGTATTTACTTTCCAAAAACCCCATCTTTGGTATTAGAGGAAACATCCCACCTCAATAGGGAATTCTTTCCCAAATGACATAGGTAACAATACTGTCTTTCTCTTGACCTCCTTAAGATCTATAGANGGCTGCCTGTTTACTTGTGATGAAGTCAAGTACAGACTATTGTCTGTATGTCTGAACCTGTGGACAAAGCAAGTCATATACAATCCAATATCATATTCTCTGTTTCATAAATGGTCTGAGATGAGAACTGAATGTTCTCTGAAATTAATAGACACAGACTTAAATATTCTGTTTTGAGATGTTTGGAACATCTGATTGCAAAAAGCCCTAAATACCCGTCACCTCACCTACCTCCCTGTGAAAGCCTAGGATTAAATCTTCCTGCAGAAACTTTGGGACCTAGATCTGGAGAACACAGTATAAATTCTCTTGAAGAAGCATGAGTAAAGCCAAATGTGTTGATAGTTCATTTTCTTCTTTGACAACTGTTTTTGAAATGTCATTCAAGCACAGACATAAGCATAATAGGAAACTTATCTTATTAATATACTACTACTTAAGAAGGTATGCTAGTAATGTCTAATAAATTTTTTGTGTGTATCTGTGTACTTNAACATTCTGTGGAGTAACTATTGAGATTTCTGGCTTCATTTTGGGTTGGAGAAAGCTGTAGTTTCAACTCCATGTTTAACACAGCAACACAACTTTGATTAAACTGTCAGACAGTTGAAATTTCTTGACAACTGACTTTGCTGTATTGTAAGGAATGAAAAACTCCTTCAAGCAGAATGCTTGAATGCCTGGAATAAAGTCTCTAGAAGTACAATTCAGATAACATTGTTAACAAATTTCAAAAGGCAGGTGTAAAAAAGGAGTGAAACAATGTGGACCCTCTGGAGGATGTAAAGAGAACTGACATTTCTCTGGCTTAGGCATCTCTGCACCATAGACCTCAGTGAATGCTCACAAAGTTTATAAAGTATATACTAGTTGTCCTTCATGCTAGAAGACTGAGAAAAGAGCTAGTATAGAGTGCCCAGGAAATATGAAATTTGCCCAGGAAATAAGAAGTTAAAGCTTTCTCAGAAACACTTTCTCTAGGTCAACGCCCAGTGGGGCTGTGGGGACTGGGTTGCTCCCAGTTCTCAGAACTATGTTCACTAGAGCTTCTGCATAGGCTGAACTCAGCAAACTCATCAAGACGCAATTGACAGAGTCATCTATGGAGCACAATGTACGTCACAGTATATGCAGCAGACTTAAGCGTGGAGTCAAGAGATGTGTTTCTGGAGGCTTAAGATTCTGACTCTTTTCCTGGCCTTGGAGACTCTACTCCTCATACTGGGTTGCCTTGCTCAATCTCAACCCATGAGGAGGCGAGGTGCTCAGTCTTACTGCACCTTGGTATGCCATGTTAGTTGATACTTATGGGAGACCTGCCCTTTCCTAAACAGAAAAGGAGGAGGAGTGAATTAGGAAGTGGGAACAGAAAGGGATTCAGTGAGGGACTGGCAGGAAAGGAGGGAGGGGAAACTGTGGCTAGGATGTAAAAAAAAGATGTAATGTTCCTTACTCTGTTGAGTTTTAGCCTCATTTAGGTCAGCTATATCATTTTTGGCTCCATTTTTTTCCCTTTTGCAATGAAGATGTCTATCCTGTACCTCTTTAGCCATCTTTAGGAAACACATAATTATTTCATAGACTGACAGATGGAAGGAATTTGCCTCAGGAAAAACCATGTCTTGAATTTCATTTTATGATTTAAATAAGTTTGTGGAATTTGAATTGACCAAACTTTTGAGTTGGTCCTGGAATAAGGTAAAAGTTTTAATACTACAAAGATAATGTATTTGGGGATAGAGGTGGTGGGGACTCATGAGTTTGAGAGATTGGAGGCAGAAAATATGGTTTAAATGCCTCCTCACAAACTCATTGATATTTGGTATTTTAACAGTACTGCTAGGTAGCATTAAAAAGAGTGATTAGGATGTGAAGATCACTTTTATAAATACCTAGATAGTGTTATTATCTAAAATTGTGTTCTTTATAAAAAGGAAGAGTTCAGCCTTCCATTGTGCTTTCTTGCCTGTTTTCTCTCTTTCACAATGCATGAGGAACAAAGGACTTTGCCAGGTGCTGGATTTTCCAGTATCTAGAACCTTCAGCTAGTAAATTGGGGTTCATTATGGAGTCCTCCATGTGTAGTGCTCTGTTATTGGTGCACAAACAAAGCGAGGCTTTATACAAGGTCAATTCATATAATAACTTCATTTTAATCCACTACCAAAACTTTCTGAATTTAAACCAAAACGACCATTTGAAATATCACTAACAATGTATGAAATAATTAGACACATATTTAATAGAATGCTATCATATTCTGAATGCTTGAAACTGAAGAGCAAATGAAAGAAGACAAAGAATTTCTCTAAAAAGAAATTTAATGTTATCAAAGATTAGAGATTCAGTATTGCTATGATGTCAATGAAATTCTAATCAAAATCACACCATGATTTCATTGTAAATATTGACAGAATGATTCTAAAATCTATATGAGAAAGGAAAGCAAATAGAGAAGCCAAATGATTTGAAAAATAAGAACAAAATTGACTGACACTTTCTGACTTAAAGACTTATAATAGTATAATAATCAACACATTGTACTATTGATGNAAATCAGACTTGTTGATTAATGAAGCAGAATAGGGTGTTCAGACATCGACCAAAATAAATATAGTCAACTGCTTTTCACCACAAAGGGAAGAAGGCAAATTAGTGGAGATCAGTCAGTGTTTTATTTTTCCAATAATAAATTGTGCAGAAAAATTGGATAGCTATATGTAATAAGATGGAAAAACCCATACATTGCACCTTACACATAAATAGACATGGACCTGATAAAAAAAGCAAAACTATAAATGCCTTCATTACATGTTTTATGCAAAAAGAGTCTTTGGATAAGCAACTAAATTCAAAATCCCTAAAAAGCAAGCACAAAAGGATAAACATAAAAACAAAAAAATAAATCTTGGCATAATTAAAATTGCTTTTCCATAAAATTCATTGTGACTGAGATAAGATAAACATTGAGAGGAAATATATACAAATCCTATGCATGTCAAATCACATGTATCAGAATAAACAAGAAATTTAAATAACAATGATAAATCAAGAACTCCTAAATCCTAGACACAGGACAAAATGTCAGTAGGCATCTCATCAAGAACTATATAGATTACAATGTAGTTTTTAAAAGTTGTAAAATATCCTTAGTTATTAGTAAATGCAAATTAAATCCTCAATGATATGCCATCACACATCTACTAGAGTATCAAAATTAAAAATAAAACAAAAACACTGTGAAGTGGCAGAAAGCATGTGGACAAGCCTTCACACTTTTCTGGTGGCAATGCAAAACATGGTAAATTAAGTTTTGGAAGAGTGTAGAAGATTACTAAATTTTTCACATTTCTTTGCATGGCCTATGACTCAGCAATCTCATTGGCTGCTATCTATCAACCAGAATGAAAATGTACATGTACAACTACATGAACAAGTTAGTGATGGTTTATTTTCACTGTCAACTTGACTAATTTAAAAATCACCCAATACATCTATCTGGACATGTCTCTAAAGGCTTTTCCAGGGAAGCCTAACTCAGGAGGGAAGACTCAGCCTAATTGTGAGCAGCATTGTCTGAGTAGAGTCTCATATGAAATCAACAAAACCAAACAAAGAAAAGGCAAGTGAGCATTTTTCTCTGCTTCCTAATTGATCATACAATAGTATGNAAGGGCACCAACTACCTGAGCTCCTGCAGCTATGCCNTCTCTCCAGGACGGACTCTATGGCTTTGAATAAGGAACCAAACCAAACCACACCTTCCTCTTCTTAAATTGCTTTTGCCAGGTATTCTGTAAGAGAAATAAGAAATCTTAATAATACAATGTTTATAGCATATTTGTTCATAATCATGGACAATTTTCTTCAGTTTGGGAATGAATAAACAAAGTTCAAAAACCTTTAGTGAGATAAAGAAATAAGTATCTCTCTCTCTCTCTCTCTCTCTCTCTATATATATATATATATATATATATATATACACATATATATAAAATGTCACTAAGAGTTTCAAGTATGTGTGTATGTAAATGAATAACGTTAGAACCAATAGAGTATGCACTATTTAATTCCATTTTCAAAGACATAGATATAGAGACACCAGGTCAACAGAGAACAAATGAACCACTGGTTGACAGCGAACCATAGTAGATATAATAGATACAGCATTCAAATAAGAAGGAATTTCGATGGTGGAATGTAGAACTGTTCTCTAACTTAACTGTGGTTGTTAATAAATGACTGTTCTTTTAAGACCATACAACCTTATATTAAAAGGGAACTTTACAAAGTACAAATTTAAAAAAATCTTTAAAGAGCAAGTATAAAGAAGTAATATGGATATGTCATTTCATAATAAAATATATAAAAATTATTCACTTCTAGTTACTGTAGTACCCCCAAATAAAATTTTTAGTATTATCATTCATTACAGCAAATACACTTCTACACTATGATCCTTAGTTTATATTTTCTTTAAGCCTCATTGATTTTTACAGACTTATTTTTAACACCATTAACCTTTTGATATTTCTATCAACTGTATTCATGATAGAGAAGATTTTAAAGTTCTTCCTTAAAAGTCACATATTGTCAGCAACATAAATAAGTATAAATTAAACAGACAGTTCTTTCATCTTAGTTATAATTGCCTGAGCATATTTATATGTATGAACTGTTAAATTATTTTAACTTATCCATACAAAACTGAAGGCCATAACACACACACACACACACACACACACACACATATATATATATAATGTATATACACATAATGTATACATACACAAATGCACACCCACACAAAGGAATTGTAGAGTAAAAAAATCAATAAATATAAAGAAAATTTTAAAGGTAAATTTTAAAAAGAGAAGAGAAAGAGTAGCTTATTTCTCTCAGTGAGACGCCCTTGAAGGAAATTGAATTTTCCTTTTCAAATGGCTGTCAACTGGCAATACCTCTTGCATTAGGGATGGGGGCTTGTGTTAACTTCTTTCCACTCTAGGATATGACATGAGATTCTGCTCAAGTTGCCTCAGTTTCTGTGAGTTTTTTATGTGCCTTGGTCCTGTTGTGTTTATAAAATCCTTGTTCCTTGAGGTCCTCCATCCTCTCTGGCTCATACTTCTTGCCTCCATTTCTGTAGGATTCTCTGAGCCCTGAGGGGAGGAATTGAATGGAGACATTCCATTTAGGGCTGAGTGTTCCAAGTTCTCTCACTCTCTGCACATTGTATGTTTGTGGGTCTCTTTGTTCCTATCTGCTACTGCAGGAGGAAGCTTCTCTGATGATGCCTAAGCAAGGCACTGATCTATGAGTATAGTAGAGTGTCAGTAGGAGTCATTTCATTGCTATATTTCTTTAGTAAAACAGTAGTGTTTGACTTTACCCTAGGTCTCTGAGCTATCTAGTCTCAAGTTCTTGGTCACCCAAGCAGCCTTGGATTTGAGTTATTTGAGTTTCTGTTGTTCTTTCTGAATCTAATAGGGNATAGGGGCTGTGTCCTTCCNGGTAGGGAATTCTTCTGGGATCCTTCGAGGTGTGAGCACTGGGAGTTCCAAGTCGAACGTGTTTCTAGGTATTGGGAGATGACACCTAGGGAGGAAGTTGGCATAGGGGTGTGTGTGTGTTGTGGAGGGGTGAGAGTTCTGCTGGAGGTAAAAAAACAAAAAAACAAAAAAACAACAGGTTGTTCCAAACAGATCTTCTTATTCCCCTGTGAAGGGGATCAGAGAGTGAGGAGAGGTCATAGTAGGTAGCCATCTACAGAGCTGGGGGTGAGATTGGGCGATGCTTGCATTTCTGGCAGGCTTGTCTGGTAGGTTCCCAGGAAATGCCTACCAGAGTTGGGGCCTGTAACAGTGGGATGAGTGGGGAGGAATGTAAGAAGAGACCTGTGGGATCTGCTGGACATAGAGGCAGAGAAGTGGGAGCACAGCAGGTGGTCTGCTACAAAGCTGGGGGTGAGGAGGTGTTCATGAAAATCAACAGTTGGGCTACCTGCTTCCCTGCTGTCATGACCTGTGGGTTTCCAGGATTCCAAGGAAACTCTATGAAAGCTTTTTATGAAACTCCAGTTCTTTCTTAAAGACTCTAATACCTGCCCATGGCAACATGGCTGAGGACCAAGCCTTTAATTTATAGACTTTGGGGGACACTTATCTAAACTATAGGACTATTGCATAATAGAATGAACTACAGCTATACATATTCCTGTGAACTGGATCTGTATCATAAACATAATCTCACAATACATCTGAAAATTTACATGTTCTTGTATACTATTATAAAGCAACCACATTTTTAAAGAATTTTGATTGATTTGCATTATGTCCTATAATTAGCTGGAAAAGTCACCCTGCTGTCTTTCACAGGTTCTGGTAGAACAGAGCAGTCTCTGAGGTCCTAGACAAAACACTTTCCTCGTAGCTCAACAGGCAGCATGAGCTGCCTGGTGACACCATCCCTCCTTGTTCTCTAAGTCCACAGGACCAATTCAAAGTAGCCATTGAGAAGCTGTGTATGCTGGCATGTGCACTGTCGCCAGTGAACCTTGAGCAGAGGAGCCTCAAATATTTTTTAAGAACTCTCTATAAATCTGATCAGTATTTCCATGACAGATGGAAGTTATCTTTATTGTACAAGAAATATATCTCCTTGAACAAGAGACACTACCTATAGTTTTCAAGTTGTTAGCTACACGAACTGTTAAAGCAGGAGTGGAAAAATAGGGCTGTTAGCACCTCTGCTGACATGGTATTCAGAAACACTGGAGACCTGAGAGAACTGTCCACCAGTATACCTTGTGAGGGAAAATATTTACCTACTCTCCAAACATTGACCAAAAAGAATTTGTGTTGAGCCACTAAGTCTTTTCCATGCTACCTTTTCCCCAGTCGTAACTACATTCCACAATGAGACGAAAACCATATCAAGTGATCCATTCTGAGTACTCATTATACACTCTTGGACATTGTACCAACACATTTATTTTGAAATATAGCATTTTGACTGACACTATGAAAGGGAAACTGTGGTCAGTCCTTTGTTTGATCTTACATATAATCTTACATGAAGCCTCACAAAATAT
>LZPO01008916.1:7500-16461 GCA_001675575.1 Neotoma lepida | reverse complement strand
GGTCTGGCTTATTTTACTTAACATGATAATTGCCAGACCCACACATTTTTCTGTAAATGACATAATTTTATTTTTCTTTATGTCTGATAATACTCGTGTGTGTGTGTGTGTGTGTGTGTGTGTGATAATTTATTGACTCCTTGAGATGGTAATTCACAGAAGTGGATACACAGAATATGTATATTATTCTGAAGGAGCTTACAGGTTTAGGAGAGTTAGAAGAAAAAGATAGAAACAAAAACAGAAAGAGCTGAAAAAGAATTTGGGCCAATGTAGAAATATGGGAATGCTTTAGCAAGTGATAAGCCACAAGTATCAGGAAGGATGTGGTAGGTTTTATAGAGGGAATGGGTGGGGATACAGCTATTCCAGTTTGAACATATTAAGCTTGAGCTGTTTTGGGATCTTCAGGTGGTGATTCTCAGCATTCATGTGCGCAGGAAGGCCTGTGCCTAAGAAGTCTGACTTGGGTGATACATTTTCAGTCTTTGGTATACAAGCAGGAATAAAGCTTAGATGTTGAAAGAGTCACTGAAACCAGTGATGGGAATGAGGAGAGCAGAGATCCCCAGGGGGCTCTGGGAAATGCTACCATTTAAGGGTTGAGTGAAAAAGCAAATCTTGGTCAGTGTGTAGGAGGGAAACCAAGAAGAATGTGGTTAGAGATTTAAAAGAGTAGTTTTAAGGAGGAAGTCATCAAGGGGATTAAAAGCTGTCTGTTCTATGTGTAAAGATGTTCTATGATTTTCAAAACAAATTAAATACATTAGGTGGGACTGTTATTGCTAGAAACATGTAATAATGCGCTAATGGCATATAAAAAATACCACAGCGTTTAGACCAAAAGCACATTAAACCTGGCTTTCAAGATGATATATTATCCTCTAGAAAGAAATGTAAAGGATGGCAGCCTGCCTCTCTGTGAAAAGGACGGAGGACTGAGTTTGTTTTTCTAGCCAAGAGATGACAAGTTCAGAGAACTGAGGCCTCTCTTTCACACCTACACCTTTTGTAGTCTGCTCATGGGTGGGTTGGCAGTGGCAGGTTGGAGCAATGGGGCAGAACGGAGCTCATGGGCCCCTGAGAACTCCCTGAAGTACCTGGTCTCACCGGCTGCAAGAGCCATATATTAAAGCACAGTTGACACACTCCCATCTTGCCCCACCCACGGAATGCCCCAGAGTCTTCCCAAATCACAGTGACCTAAGTATATTGCAGAAATTATTAGCCAATTTCACAGGAGAAATGGAGCTGGAGAAGGTTCAGATCATACCAGAGCGATGAATCTGAAGAGGGATCATAGCTTCCTTATTTCTATGACTGCACTCTAGTTGGGAAAGAAAAAACAAAAGGATTTGGATCCCATACCACCACACACACACACACACACACACACANACACACACACACACACACACACACACACACACACACAGAGTTTTTAAAATCTTTAACTAAGATTAAAAAGTGCTACTGTTTTTCTCTGGCATTTCTACCTGAAATAAGGTCTTGCTTCCCACACAACACAGCTTCCTTTGTTTTCTGGCTCTCCCATTATCTTGGTCTGCCCTCTGACATGGTTTCCCAATTCATGTTTTCCTTTCTCATTTCCCTCTCACACTGACACGAGCCACAAACCCGTAACTAGAATATCTGACTCACTCTGCGCTTCTCTTGCTACAGACACCATGTGGGACAGGAGGCAGCAAAACTGCTTGGCCAGTAATGCCTGCACTTCAGTGCCCTTTGCCCCAAGAACTTAGTTCTCCTAATTAAAAAGCCTACCTTATAGGGAAAAGATATTTGGGAAAAAAGAGTAGGCAGTTAGTTTTTATCCTTATGGCTGCACTTCAAAACCAGAAAGGACATTCCTGATACTGTTGGTTTTCTTTAAGGCCCAGTCCCCTGGAGAATGCTTAAGTTGAACATTCCCTAGAGTGACTGCTCAGGCCTTATCATAGCTTGTTTTGGGGGTGCAGTAGGTTCTGAGAACTCTCGTAAACAAAGCACTATAAANTGGGTTGCTGAAAATGACTCAGACACGATCTTTTGCAGTTCTGGAGACTGAAAGTCCAAATTTGAGGTATTGCTTCCTTCTGGGGACCTGAAGGAGAGATGTTTGTTTCTGCCTCCTTGCTTCTGGGGACACCTGGCAATCACAGGCATTCCTTGGGTTGCAGACACANCCCTACAGTTTCTGCCTCTGTCTTCTCAAGGCCCTCCTTGTGTGTGTCTGTCATATTGCATTAGTCTACAATAATCTCAGATTAACTTGATTACATCTGCAAAGACCCTGTTTGCTAGTNAGGCTGGAGTTACAGGTGTCAACAGGAAGTACTTTAACAGATCTTCTGAGGGGGACACAGTTTCAACCAGAGATTAAGATGGGGCACTTTTTCTCTCCCAGTCATTTCTCCGTCTTTGATCTCCTTTCATTTATGAATGCTTCTGTCTACTATTCCTTCAGGCCTGTGAATGTTNCCTTTTCTAGAGGCAGAGTATGCCTGTGCGCCTATCCTTTAGGACTCATCTCTCAGCTCTAGCAAAGAGAAGTTAGCCAAAGGAAAAGCAACAAGGCAAATATCCCTCCCTGGTATATGCCTTTAACANANNCCTAATACAATTCTGAGCTGGCACCTTAACCTAAATGCACTGGTGAAACTTTTGCAGTGGGGAAGACTACCTTTTCAGTCGTGGTATTTTCCTAGGACACTTTCCCTTGCGGGCATCCTCTCCCTCAGAGCCTTTCTGTTCCTCTCTTATGGAAAAGCAGACAACTTGATCTGTCTTTGAAGTGGTACATTTATTCATCCTCTGGTTCTCCATGTGCCAAGGGAGATCTGTTCTTCCTGAGGAAGTCCATCGACTGCAAGGATTTTGCTTCAGAAAATGTCATCCTGGGGTAAAAGCATGTGGANTCTAAGCCCGTTTTAAGCTGTGGGTAATTTTCAAAGACTGAACATGGAGACAGAGGGCATTCGGTTGCTAGGAAAACAGAATAAGATAAACATCATCTCCCTGCCCTGTTGCTTATTTTTTCACTTTGGGGTGGGCTGCCCTTGCCAATCTGTCCCTCCCATCTCAGTGGTGGCAGGCTCACAGTCAGGCCTGTCTCTCAGGGTGGGATGTAGTTCTCAGCTTAGCAAGGACGCGTTGTAGGGATCTCCCTCCGTGCTTGTAAAGAGCAAAAGACAGAGATAATAGTTCACTGGCATCAATAACCTGCCTGCTCCCACCAGCGGATCGCGGGAATAATAGACTCAGCGCTGCCCTCCTCCACTCCCTCCCTCGACTCTGCCGCTGTCAGAGACTCTTCCCTTCCCCACAACTGGGAACTCGAGGGAGCAGATTGTTTTGGCTGGAATTAGTCGGGCGCAGATGGTACCACCTGCTGCATGTTCCTTACTTCTTATTGGCTTCTCTCGCGGCTCTGTGAGTTTTTGTATTTTTTTTAGAAGTTCAGAGGAAGGGGAAATGGCTGAGGCCCTTGCTCATGCCTGATTCTATCCTAGTTGTTTTGAGCAGACTAGCAACCATGGGGATCTGGCTGGAAAATGCCGACTGGGGAAGGGGCTTCCACCAGCATCCCATTTGCCATATCTCGTGCTTCAGTTTCCAAAATACAAACTTTCTTTGGGCTAAACAATTTCTGCTTTCCAGGCTGACAGATCTGCCTGTGATGAGGTACAAGACAGGTGCAAACGTCTGAGAAATGAGGTTTTCCTTCATTCCCAAACACAAATTTCATGTCCATTTATAGGGGAGAAATAGTAATGATCAGGCTGCAAAATTCATTACAGGTGATTCACTGGGGTTAATAATCCAATCCCCAGATTACCACAGTATGGAACTCAGATCAATAAATTCAATTTTTTCATTGGACATTGGACCAAGGTACCTAAGAAGTTCATGAAAGCCCTCCTCTTCTTGCTTTATCTCTGCCCCTCTACTATACTCTCTGCGGGGGGACTTTCCTTCTAGTACACAAAGCCAAATTCATTTATGCCTCACGCATCTTCACTTGGAGTTCCTTCTTCCAGGAATGCTCTTGGTTCAGCTCTCCCTATGACTTACTTCTTATCTTTCAAGCTCAACTCCCCAAGAGGCTTTTCCTGACACCCCAAATTCTAGCTGAATTTGCCTGTCCCCACTTCCTTCTTACTCATTATTTCCTCGTTTGCTTTCATTTTTCAAGGAAGCAGTCCTATCGGCCGGGAGCTTGTAGTTTTGTTTTCTACCTTCCCCGATAGAATGGACATCCTTAAAGGGGGATATTGTCTGTTTATTTACCACTTTATTCCTACAACATAACATGGTTGTTNGGCTCATTGTTCAGTTCACTAAATTGCTTTTAAAAGCAATTAAAAACAATACAATTATCTGTGTAAGGATGAGACTCAATCTCTGGTTCAGGTTCCCCTGCAGCTACAGGATGGTATGGGGGTTTTTATTTCCACTAAGCCTCAGCATTTGAAGGTCTAAGGCTTGGGACCAGCAGTGTCCAGGATTTCTCCTACTTTAACCTCCCTTTGTGTATTTCCATCAATTCTGCTGTTCCTGTTTTGTTAATCTCCACGTGCTTCGGTTACTTTGGGCTTATCTGAAGCCCTTTTTTCTCCTCTGATGAAGCTGAGGTTGTTCAGTGCATGAAGGATTCAGAGCAGTTGCACCTGTAGGGAGAATGGTGCTGGGAACTTGTAAAGTGGGCTCAGAACTTTGGAAGGAGAGACTGGATGGAGCCACAGGCCCTTGATGTCAAGAGCCTTGGAAAAGGCAAGTCGGCAAAGGGTGGCAGCNACAGTTACTAATTTTTGAAGAGCGTTTCAAAATTGAGAGCATCTCTGGCTGTCAGTTGGTGGAGACCCTAGGTGGTAAGAAGTGACCAGGCACAGACGCTNTGACAGCTTAGAGTAACACAGGCTTCCAACATAGATTGTTTTCATTCCTCTCTTGCATGGAAAAGTTCTTCTAGACCAGAAAGAACGTCTTACAGGAACTAACCCGTGTCTTTTGCTGTTTCCCGGGCCATTTGAAAAGAACATTTTACTGAGGTCTTTCGGAGAGCGTATGGAACATTGTTTCAGAGGACCAGGGTTTTGGCAATCTGTGATTAACTGCTTTCCAGATTATTATGGGGTAGAAACCAAACANTTGTGTGCTTTCAAGCACTTGCAGACCTCAGTTTCTTCATCTACAATATGTGGGTGGTAGATTAGTGGCTTTTATTTTTCCAAATGTTACAAACATAAAGTTTTTATTCATAGTAAACAAAATTTTTATCAATTTTAATGTAGACATAAAGAGTGCCATAATTTAGTTACCACCATCAAGGCGTTTACAACATAATCTGTTATAAATGAAAACTCCTGTGAAAGTGTTTTGTACAAGTCATTAGTCTAATTTTCATTTTCAGAATTAAAGTTGTACACATGAAGCAGTTCTTATGGCTAGAAACTCTGCTTTTTGGAAGATTATGCTGACTATTACATCACCCTGTGTTTCAAAGTGAATAAAAGGTCTCTTTTCATGGAATTGTCTTTGATATTATAAATGCACTTTCTGTTGAGGAAAAGAAAGGTAAGCGCTCAGAAGTTTAGCTGATTATTTGTAGGCATACTCATTTTGGGAATGTCTTTTTAAACAAGTTGGGCAGGGTGGCTTGTACTTCTGTTTTTCCCTCTTGGCTTAGATAGGCCTTTAACCAGAATCCTATGCACTCATACTTTCTAAGCATGCTCAGGAATGAGGCGGTAGACCTCCATAGAGTGTTGCAGGCTACAGGAAGTGGTTGAGGGTTACTNNGGAGTTGGTGTTCTCGCTTTGTGTCCACACGGATCTTGGGCTGCCCTGTAGTTTTGGGAAATGTTTCTGTTCAGAAGACATGTGGAAACCAAGGTCTGGGTTGCTGTGGTCACTAAATGTACTCCCTGGCTTCCTCTGAGCTTAGCGGTGCTCCTGAATCTCCTGTCTAAATTTATTTTCTTTTAGTCTTCTGTATTTTCAAGTAATTTAAAGGCTGTATTTCTCCTTCCCTAGACAAAATCGGACAGGAGTATGCTGTAATTATTTGCCCTATAATAAAACTATTTTAAGAAAGGATGAAAGTGATTCTTTATTGTTTAAGGAAAGGCTTAGTTTGGTAAGTGATGGGCAAAAAGTTGATTTAATATTTTCTCTATTCAATTGTTGGCATACCTTAGAAATTGCCTCAAAATTTTTATGAAGCTCTCTTAAGAACTTTGTACTTTTTGAGTATCAACATTTTTAAATGTTTTCAATTTATGTAAGATATCAAAACAGAAAGTATCTCGTAAGCCCTCTGTTTAGACTCCATCTCTTGAGTATTGTTTTTNTAAAGATACAATCTATTCAAGTGTATACACATAAGCTTAGTACAGCTACACACACACTCATACACACACACCCATATACACACACTCACACACACACACTCATACACATACACTCATACACCTGTCTCTTATACACATCTAGATGTGCACACACACACACACTTATACTTTCTTTTCAGTGTTCTGAAAACGGTCAGATCACAAGGCAGCAATCTTTCCCTGAATACTTCCTTATGTGAAGTTGGTTCTTTCTTAGTTCTGTCCTTGCCAATTTTAAATTTCTTGCCAGAAAAGAAGTCTATTTTTAACATCTTGGGGTCTTATCCTTCCTTTCAAACCTAACAGGCACATTCTGCAGAGTGAAAGCAAGCTGATGGGGTGCACTTACAAGTCAGGATCCTCAGGATTTGCAATTTCTGTGGAATCAAAGCTATGAATGAGGAAGACCAATTAGAAATACTTAAAAGATCATTTGTCACCACCTTAATCTTCATGTATTTTTAAATCATCATTTTCTTTGACTAAAATTATTAGAATCTTTGTCATATTCTTCTCAAGGCCAAATGGAAATGATGATGTTCATTTTCCATGCTCTGTATTTTGGAGTATTTTAATATGTCACACTAGATTATGGGTGGTAGGTGGTGACTGTTTTAATAGAGGAATTTTAGCTTATGGCATATTCAGCATCATGTCGTCTCAATGTCATGTNTCTGATTAATGCTACACTTCATATACAAATGAGGACTGAGGGGTTTATCCTGTTACTTAAGAGCATTTGTTTAATTCAGAGATTAATATAGCATCTTCAACCCTGAAACAGAGGCCCTCTGAAACTTTAACCCAAAAAATTGGACACGGCCTACTAGCCCAAAAAGAACATGTTGCCAATTCTCTCCATGTTTATTTAAATAGTTTGCTCTAAAGGAAGCAATCATTCCTTTATACTTCTTTAAATTTAGTATTGACATTTTTATTTTGGGAAAGGAGGTCTTTTTTTTTTTTGAACATGGATACAGGAAAAGAAAACTCTCCAATAAAAATATTGTCTAAAAAGTTTGTTTTGTTTGCATGATTTACTAAATATGTACAATTTCAATTCACAGCGAAGGTAACAAAGATTTAAACAGCCAACATCACAAATGTCTCAAGTTCTAAAAAAAAGTTCACTGTGCACATTTTGACAATTTAATTGAATAAAAACCAAAGCTAAGCCTTCAGTATGAATCTTTTCATGATGGGCACAAGTCATGTTTTTTCTTCATCTTTGTTTCACGATGCATATTCAGTGACTAAAAGCCCCTTCCCATTTTAGTATATTAGGTTATGTCAGTATACTGAGGAGAGGCATTAACAGCCTCTTGGTTCACCAATACAATCTGTGATGTGTTCACATATATATATATAGTAATATTTATTAATATATAAAATGATCACAAGTCATCTGTGACTTTTTAATGTTTTAAGATGTAGGAATGTTTTTCTATATGTATAAAGTTTTAAATTTATAGTTACGTATGGAAGCCATAATAATTTACCAGTGTCCCTTTGATGTCAGCTATCTGGAAAGAACTATTCTGGTTTTGAAATATAGAGATGTCTCACCCCTATCTGCTTCAGATTTGTCAAGTTTGCTATTACACGAATCCAAATATTGCAGTCATTCTGATGTAATAATTAAGTGAGTAAAATAACTAATCATGATTAGAAATAAATGCCACTGAATACAAAATTATTGTATTTCAGTTAAGAAGGGAGCCATAGCTTTAGCTACCTTAGAACATCTACAATAACATTGTTTTCACATATATTTTCCCCACCTAAATTCTTTGGTGTTTCCCCCTCTTTTAGTATCAGTGCTGTGAGTGGTGAACATGCAATGTGAGATTCAAATAATTGTATTGAGCATGTTTATTTGAATAATTGCCCCATTGCACATCCAANAAATCTGCTGAGTGTGTTTGAATGTGTTTTNACATGTACATGGGAGCACATACTCAAATAAATGCAGCTGTGTTTATTACACTGTGCGGGGGCTTCAGAGCACACACATTTGTTTGTGTGTATATCCAGGGCCCATAGCCCGAATGGCCACACATCCTGGAGCAAAAATCATGGCTAACAATTTTTATTTCAAATATATATATATAAACTTATTATTGGGCAATATCTTCAAATTTATGACTAAATTTTGACGTTGTTAAGGCGTATGTCCTTAGAAAGATAAAAATAACATTTTAAAGTTATCTGATTGTGAAAAGTATCTAATAAATTTATTAATATCTATTCAAATATAGTCCTTTCTCTCCTCCTTCCTTCAGGCCCTCCCACTCCACTGCAGGTTCAGTTCATGCTAAGGGAGATGTATGCTGTTAGTTCTGGCTGAGAAATCCTTCTCTCTCTTCCCAGTTTCTCCGAACTAAGCCTACAGTATCATGTGCAAAAAGGAAAGAACCTCCCAGATCTGCTGGAATACAAAAGGCTCTTGAGAAAATGGGCAAGGATGTTCATTTCCAGTATTTCCTCACCTTCTCCCAGCTCCCATTCTCGGGAGTAAAGGGTAATACTGAAGACTAGAATACTGAAGAGGATTGGCTTAGGGAAGGAG
>LZPO01008916.1:0-2500 GCA_001675575.1 Neotoma lepida | reverse complement strand
ATATGGGAAAGCACAATATTTAAGTAGAAAGTTTTTTTGTTTGTTTGTTTGTCTTGTTTTTAACCCATAAGATAAGAATTGAAAAGAATTTGTTGGTGCTCACCTATTGGGAAATGTACAGAGCATTATGTTAACCTATTTCAAGGCAGCTAAGAACCCAAAGATAACAAGTTTAATCTAAAACATATAAGAACCATTCTTTAAGTTTGGGAAAAAATGTTTTATATGAGGTAAACTGGATGACAGAACATTCTGGTAGAGTGATAGGAATCTGGGTAGACAACAATAGGAAGTAGAAGTATATTTGAGAAAAACTTAGGAATATTTTATTCTTTTTTTTAACATTTCAGGAAATGTTCAAGTGTCTATGGTACAATTTTGGTCTTTTTTGTTTGTATGTGCATATTTAAAGTGATGATGTTGCTGGGAGAAAGGTAAGACACTGCTAGAAGTAGTAATTATGCCATGGAGGCAGAATGGTTTAGTGCTCAATNAGGGAGATGAGCTCTGGAATTTCATTGAAATCTATCTTTTAGGACAGGCTGTGGTACAGTCTCAAGTATGTCAACTGCTTTGAGGATCAGGGTCTTTTGCAGATAAAGGAGTCATTTGGGAACTTAGCCTGAGGACTGGACACAGAGAGAGTAATGNAGATAGGATATGTAACGTGTTTAGTACAAGGACTTCATTGTGAAGGGCCAATGAGGGTTAAATCACTTAACTCTTATCCATTGATACATGGTCAACCATTTCCTAAATTCTAAGCAGGATGCATGCATCAAAGAGCAGAGTACATGCAAGAAATAAACCCGAGTGGAGATAAACTACACATGAAATTTTTCTTGTTGCTTTAGCTGTTAAAACATGCATGAACAAAACTGTCCCATGATGTCTTTTTGATACTACTGTCTCATCAGCTCGGGATCAAAGGTGGTCATCCAGTTAGGTCACTTCATGGAAAGAATATATGAAACATTTTGAATGATCTTTGAGCCAGTAAGGATTTTTATTTTCTAAAATAGTAAAACCAGAGCAACATCTAGATAGAAAGCAACCATCCTCCAATACAAATTTCCAGACCTTTTAGAAATGCATGGGAGATGGATTCTATGATAACAGGCAGCCAACTTTCAAAGAATTCATTTGATAATAGACACTATGCTTGTAATAGGACTGCACTAATTCTTTATCATAAACTGACAACCTGCAAGGATAAAGTGCTCAGCTGTGAGGCCATGCGAAGGACAAAAGTGGGGAATGGCTGAGACTATTGATACTTACTTTGCACTAAATAGTCTACTAACCTTGAGAACATCCACTAACAATTATTGAATAAATTCAATTTAAAATAGGAGTTAACTTGGGGATTTATTTCATTTTAATTTGTTTGATTAGTTTACCTGGCTTAAATCAAAATGTTCTAGAATCAAATTTCTATATGAACAAGATTCAGAAAAACACTCAAATTGTTATTAAATGAACCAAAACATTTGGGGCATTTTTTCACTATTATCTAGGTTCATGACTCATCTGACAGATAGAATGAAGACTAAAGTTAATAACAAATAGAAGGTTTGTGGCATGAAAAAAATCACCATATAACTTAGGAACAAAATTGGCCAGATTATTTACATTACTTAAATTAAAATTATTTAAAATGTAGACTCTGTCTACTCAAAACTAGAAATATTTTTATTTCTCATTTAAATAAGGTGATTTGAAAGTACCTATCACAATNTCTCAACAGAGAAAGCACTCAATAAATGTCAGATTAAATTTTAGTGCAGTACAAATGAGTCCTTGACAGTGCCTACCAGAAAGTTCAGATCTTTTATTTCAGTCATTGTTTGTGACAATTATTCCAATTGAAGATAACATTTACATAGTATTTCCTTCTCTGTACTATCCAGGGTACCCCCTCCCACCAAAAAACAAATAAATAAATAAATAAAACCAAGCAAACAAGCAAGCAATAAGCTATTGGTAAGAGAATTAAGTAGTATGACTTTGGTATCTGCCTANGAAATAAATTTAAAGTAGATTGAGGCAAAAGAGCATAGAATCCCAAGAATATATAGTCACTAATTTTCTTCTTAATTTAAACAATTCTATAGACAGATAACAAACATACTTTATCAATGACACATTTATAATCAACATATAATAATCAAATCACAATTCAACTTCCTTGCCCAGCCTTAGAGTCAAGACAGTTCTCTTATAATATTCATATTAATTCATTTAAAAATNTTACTAGATATTAATATAAACAAATAAAAGGCTTATGGGGCCCAATTAGAAGAAAGTAAGCTAAATTTACACATACATCATACTGACAAATTTCATGAAGACTTTTGCTGGGATGGAACCTAACACAATGACAGTAGTAATGTTGTGAGATGTTTGGTCAAGAGACCAAAAAGTTAACATACTGGAAACTTGACAAGCTAGGATGCCAACAGGAGGATAATTGATCACCGGTTTAGAGAAACCATTGGAT
>LZPO01008915.1:20818-36413 GCA_001675575.1 Neotoma lepida | reverse complement strand
ACAAGTAGACATTGATAGACAGTGTCCATCACAAGTAGACATTGATAGACAGTGTCCATCACAAGTAGACATTGATAGACAGTGTCCATCACAAGGAATATCAGCATAGGCTGTTGTTGATGTTCAAGGTGATCTTAATCCTTTAAACCTAAGGCAGGAGTCAAATACTTTAATTGAAAATTCCCNCTTTAAGGGGTTTTTTCAGCTGTAACTCCAGTGACACTTGTAAGAGACGTGTGACAATTGCACAGTGGGCAGAGTCTGGTGTTTCTTGAGACAGTGCTTTGATATGCTCACTATGAGGCATTGTCTATTAAATTTGGATCAAATATAATTTGCTTAATTTTAGATACCAAACTGCGTGAGATTTGAAGTTTTTCATTGCTTTAGACTTCAATTTTGTTTCATGTTTCAATTAGTAGGCACCACCAGCATCTTCATCCTCTCTTGAACTGATATTTAAATCTACCATGGACCTTACCATGTCTTCTGGGACAGTCTCATAGAGATGAGGGTCCGCCCAGCCTAGGTGGTTTCAAATCTTCTCTGGAGATGGGGACTTTGGAGGCATCTGCAACAAGACCTCCTGCAGATGACTTCTAAGCTCTTTGGATCTCCTCACAACTGAATGAAATCCATCATATTTAAATTATTTGTTTTTCTAATACAGTGAAACTCTCATAATTCTTCAAAATAGGAGTTTCATCACTTCTCAATAACAGATTTGTCCCCTTTCCTCTTATACTACTCCTGCTGCTCATCCCTCTGCTTCCTCCTGTTCCTCCTCCTCCTCCTCCACCACCACCAACACCATCTCCTTTGCCTTCTCCTCCTTTATTCCTTGTCCTGTTAACCCTTTTTCCCTGTATGTTTTATTGTACCAATAGTTCCCAGCACTGTTCCTCACAGTGTACCTCACTGTGTGGTAGCAGAGATACCACTGATGGTAGGTATCACTGTTGTAACCTTATGCTGTACAAAGGAATTGACTAAGGCCTATTTCTCACCTATTTCTTGCAGCAGCCATCAATGTAGAAAGTGGAGGCACAGAGAAACTTATAGAGCTGTATGCTAAAGCCATGTAACTGTGTAATGATAGAGCCCTAATGCCNACCTCATAAGCTGTCCTTTCTCATGCCTGTGCCACCGTGAGTACCACTGGTCATCATCCATCTTTGCTGTTCAGTCCTTATTAACATGACCCAAAAATCCAAGTCTGACCAGCATCCTAAGAAGATTCTGTCAACTACTAAATTTAGCTCCAAAATTTCTAAACAATTTTGTTCTTGTTGTGCCCTTTCTACACCTTGGGTGATCCCAAGCCTGCCTCCTAGAATTCTTTCCTTCATTGCTCCATTGTCCCAGTTATCAATGACTGGTCTCTATTCATTTTTTTTCAAGATTCTTCTCTCATACAGTACATCCCAACCACAGTTTCCCTTTCCTCCATTCCTCCCCTTACACCAAGACCCACTCCCACTTAGTTTCCTTTTCAGAAAAGATCAGGCCTCCAAGAGACAGTCAAACCAGACAAAACAAGATACAATAAGGCAAGGCAAAAGCCCTTATATTGAGGTTGGACAAGGCAACCTAATAGGTGGAAAAGAGTCCCAAGAGCAGGCAAAAGAATCAGAGATGCACCCACTCCCACTGTTAGAAGTCCCACAAAAACACCAAGCTAACAGCCATAACATACACCCAGAGGACCTGGTGCAGATCCATGCAGGCCTCATGCTTGCCACTTTAGTCTCTGTGAGCCCAAATGAGCCCTGCTTAGTTGATTCAGTGGGCCATGTTCTCCTGGTGTCCTCCATCCCCTATGACTCCTCCAATCTTTCCTCCACTCTTTGGAGGAATTCCCTGAGCTCCTAGGGGAAAGACCCAATGGAGACCTCCAATTCTCTCTCTCTCTCTCTCTCTCTCTCTCTCTCTCTCTCTCTCTCTCTCTCTCTCTCTCTGCATAACGTCTGGCTGTGACAGATGTCTATTCTTAAGGTTGACAGGTATGCATGCTTACTTCCTGGTATAGATTGTTTCTAGCTGAACAGTGAGAACATAAACTCATTCTTTTTGCTAACTCATTTTTGATGGCTAAGGATGGGGAGAATCACTTTCAGATTAAATCTGTGACTCATACTGAAGAACTGAAATAAGATTCAACTGATTCATTCATTCAGGGACTTAGAGAATATGAATTAGCGCTTGCTAACTGCTTTGACAAATGAACAACAAATTACATGATGTATAAAATATGATAGTTTGTTTCTTGCTTTTGTAAACGCCTAAAACAAAGACTTCCAGGAGACTTTATGTAGTTTGAGCTTAATAGTGACACACTTCTGTTCCTGGTCCATCCAGGACTCTATCCTGTGTCTGTGCTTAACAGTGGAGACATTGGAGAGTGACCTAGGTACAGTCCAGGATAAAGAAGAAGGGGGTTTGGTCTCATCGACTTAGTCTCTGCCCTCACCTCTAAAGTGGAAAGCATCATGATGTTTCTAACAAAGGTTCATCTGGTAGAGGCAGCAGCACAGCTCTGAGAGTACTTAACAGTGTTGACTGTTCTTGACTTCACTTCTGGTTAGTTTGGACAACTTAGTTTGGACAACAAAGGACAACTTAACACAAGCTAGAGTCCTTTGAGAAGAAGGAACCTCAAACTAAAAATACTCCCACCAGATTGGCTTGTGGGTAAGCCTATGGGGCATTCTCTTGATTGTTATTTGATGTGGGAGGGTGCAGCCCACTGTAGGTGGTGACATCCCCTAGGGCAGGTGGTACTGAGATGTATAAGAAGGAAGGCTGAGCAAGCCAGGAGGAGTGAGCAAGCCGGAAAGCAGATTTCCACCATGGCTTCTGCTTCAGTCCCTGCCTCCAGGTTCCTGTCTTGCTTGACTTCCTGCCCCAACTTCCTTCACTGATGAAGCATAACCTGAGAGTTGTAAGATGAATTCAACCCTTTCCTCCCCAAGTTGCTTTTGGTCATGGGGTTTTATCACAGCAAGAGAAACTTTAACACACTTTCTCATCTCCTCTGGCTGCTGTGTCAGTCATGTTTACCCTGAGCCAGAAATTTTTCAGATATTTTTCAAATATTCATGAATTTTTCCTAATCAATTCTGATTTTTGCCTAGAGTCACATGCAAGGAAAGGAAGTAGGAGCCTGCCATGCACAGGAATGTGTTTCTGAGCTTTCGCTTTCTGAGGCTATTCACTGCCGAGCCTCTAGAGGAGCTCACTGTCTAGGAGCTGGACTTCCTGGCTCACTGAGCATCTCTGCTTAAAGACATCACAAGACCCCCACTCCATTCCTAGGTAGGCGTACCCACTGACATTAACACACAAGTGTCAGCTACACCTTGGGCTGCCCTTTGTACAAGGCACCTGCTGCATGTCAGAAACAGATGAAATAAATTAAGAATAATACTCAAAAGTACACATAAAGATGGGTGTGGTAGTGCCAACCTGTAATACCAGCACTCCTGGAGGCAGAGCCAGTAAGAGCAGTTAAGTTTTGAGGCCAGCCTGGTTTACATGACAAGTTTCAGGCCACATGCAGGACTACATAGCAAAACCCTGTCTCATAAAAATAAAAATAAGTAAATAAAAATAAAATTTAATAAACCTCACAGTATTGAAAATTTCACAAATATACTTTTAAGCATTTTTGTAATAAATATGACAGGTCGATTAATTAAGAAAAATTGTTCATTATAAACTTCTATTGATTATAAATGCTTGGGTAACTTTACACTCTGTGTTAAAAGTGGTTCGGGAAGGTAATGGGAGCACAGAAGTAGTAGTCTGTGCTAACAACAGCACCTCTACTGATAGGGGACAAGGCCATTACTTTTCAGCACAAGCTCAGTATAATTAATTAAGGGCTGGATTTAATTCAGTGACATTTGAATTTTATAGCTATACACTTGCAGCTATAAAAACCACCTTTATTATTAAAATTCCTGTAGGAAAAATAACTTGGTAATTGTGGGTCTGCTCTGGTCCCTGGCCTCATTTCCCCATTGGCACAGTGGTTTTTATAACACAGTGAGGCAGCTCTTGTATTGGCGCAGGACAGATTATGTTTTTAACAAGTGCCCTGGGGATTCTGTAGCAGCCAGTCTGCAGACCAGGATTTAGGGACCCTCCCTAACAAGCACTGGACTCTAGGCCCAAGATCTGGTGTCCATTTAGCATTATGATATGCCAGCTCTATGGTCTTAGAACCTTTCTGATCCCTGGCTGTTCAAAAGACAGTTTTCCCTGTGTGCCTCTCAAAGTCATCTTTTTTTTTTTACAATTAAGGCATTTTTTTTTTGAGGACCTACTTTGTGCCAGGACTAGTTGGCAGGGAGATTACATGGTAAGGCACAGTTAGGAGAGAGGATATGGAGAACATAATTTCTGATAGTCTTATGAAAAAGAAAAATCAAGATAAGTGAGACTTAAAATGCCTGGCAAGGGGGTGACGGGTGCATGCTTTAGATGGGGTCANTGGAAGCAGCCTCTTTAAGAGATGTTATGTCCAAAGAGACCTAAATGACCAGAAGAATATATCCATGTAGATGTCTGTAGGCAGAAGACATCAAGAGCAGGGACCAGACAGGGCAGAGCTGCTGGGTAGAGGAAAGAAAGGACAGTACACTCCAGCACAGTGACTTATGGGAAGTTTGCTCTCCAGANGGCAGGAGAGGCAGACAGTTGGTCATAACCATGTAGAAGACAGTTTGTTGTGGAAAGAAGCTAGAAATTNTATGTAGAATATACTGAAGAAGTGATAGAAATGTTAAGTGGTAAACTATATGATATGGTTGATGTTTCAGAAAAACCACTCTATCTTAGACTGTAGTGAGTGAGGTCAGAGTGGAGGCAANGAGCCTCACCTCCACCCCGGAGCTCTACAGTTGCCCTGCAGTGAGGATAGCATTTAATTATAGCTCCAGAGATGCTTATTAAGAGTTGGGCTAGATCTGGAATTAGAGTTGATATTTATGAATATCAAATATTAAACCATATTTGCCTGCATTTATATGTCAGCATATCATTATAGTGCTTCTTCATTCCTCTTCACACCAGATCACACATGATCTCATATGGAAGGTAGGTGGGAACAGCCCTGCCCAGTCATAGCAGACATGGAAAGCCTACACACACGCTCACCTGCACCAAGTTTCCACTCCTAAATACAATTCCAATGAGTTTAATTACTTCTGCCCAGAGGGCAGGTCAAACAGGAGAGGAAAATAGAGAGAGACAGCTTCGTATATGAAGCTGGGTGGCTGTGCATGAGGAATGAGGAAGAGTACATAAAATATGAAAAGCACGTGTCAGACTCAAAAAAGAGCATTTCTGAAACAAGGGTTGTTTTTTTTTTTTTTCAGTTAACAAAAAACAAGAAGAGTGAATGCCTGTGTAAAATGTCCTGCCTTTAAATGGTTAAAACAAAATGAAATCCATTTGACTTACAAAAGATTAAGCTTTAGGTATATGAAATGATCTCATGTGGACCCTTATTTCCCCAAGGTGCTTAATAAATGAATCTTTGCATTGTATTTTATGGTCATGTGCTTGCCGTTCTGTGTTTTTTTCCCCAGATGATAGAGAGCCTGTTAAAGCATGGCTTACAAAGAACCCCCACTTCCGGGAAGAAAGCTTCGAAGCCCTGGTTGCATGGCTCCCTATTCCTCTTGCTAAGAGCAGTTAAAAACCCTGACCATTGTGTGTGAGAGCATAAGGTTGAAAAACAGACTATCTAGAGACCTTGGAAACTGAGGCACAGCTCAGCTCACACAACTGTGACTTTATTGGGCTGCCTTTTTGCTTCATAAACTCCAAACTTGAAACTGTAGAAGGTAGCTACTAGGAAACACCAATGAGTATGTAAAATATGTGTGTGTGTGTGTGTGTGTGTGTGTACTAAAAGTTTATTCTCTCTAGCAAAAGTAACAAGAAAGAGATAGCAAGACCGATGTTTAGAAAATACTGCTGACCTCTGCCCAGATATCACAGAAATACTGTGACCTGTACAACATACCAACACAGGCTGTTTAAGAGCCTAGCCTCATCTTCCTTCATGGACAGCATAAAATGAGGTACCTATTTCAACACATCCATGGTGGTGGATGTAAGAAAATGAGTCTTGTCCTTGCTGGGAGCTGATGGACCTGTACTTGCCTCATAGAATTCTCATTCCCATGCTCACTTAAAAATCAGACCTTTCCTACCTCCTAACAGCTGCTAGGGAGGCTGTTTTCCATTGTGGTGATGGTGAAGACAAGTGGAGATCCAGAAAGCCTACCCCTGCCCAGCGGTAATGAGGAACCTCCTAATATGGAAAACATAAGAAGTCAAACAAGGAAGCTGGGCTTCTACATTTCTCTGCTTTATATGGTTCCAGGGGAAATGGCCTAAATACTTCCAACAAAGAGTTATATAGGATATAGATGTCCTATAACGGAATACAAAATACCTGGGCTACTTTTGAAATCATTTATCACTTTAATGAAATCATTAATCATTTTCACCATCTGTGGTGGTTTGAATAGGAATGCCCCTCCTCATAGACTCATGTGTTTGAATGCCTGGCCCATAGGAGGTGGCACTATTAGGAGGTGTGGCCTTGTTGGAGGAAGTGTGTCACTGTAGAGGCAGGCTTTGAGGTCTCATATGCTCAAGCTATGTCCAGTGTGGTACACAGTCTCCTTCTGATGCCTGTGGATCAAGATGTAGAACTCTCAGCTCCTTCTCGAGCACCATGTCTGCCTGTGCACTGCCATGCTTCCCATCATGATGATAATGAACTAAAATAAATCTCTGAAGCTCTAGTCAGCCCCAATTAAATATTTTATAAGAGTTGTTGTGGTCATGGTGTCTCTTCACAGCAATAAAACCCTAAGACATATCCTTACTCAGTACAGTGCTAGAAGATCTACCCAGTGTAATAATGTAAGAAAGGAAATAAGAGGCATACAGAGTTGCTACATCCAGTGAGCCTGGGATTTGACCTGACTGGGGCTGGGAGGGAATGAAAAACAGGACAGATACACAGACGGACATACAGAAAAGCCAGGATCAGGTAGGCTGGGCTCACCATGGTGAAGCAGCTCCAACTGTGCAAAGCAATGCAGAGCCTTGCTGATTTTAACTATGTACAGCTCATGGGAAGGTGAGCTAGTCTCTCCTTAGGAAGTCTCTATAGGGGAGCACTCTCAGGTCGCAGTCACCTGGGAGGAGGAAGCTGTGGTTGTGAGTTTTTTCACACACTGCCAACATTAAAAGTCAGACCAAAGGAAGCTTTGCCATCCCTCTGAGCCTCACTACAGGAGAAGGCTTTGCCATTTCCGCAGGGGTCTGGAGCAGTGTGGTCCTTGACATGACCTTGGCCATGTTAAACAATACACATTCACTCAGGACTCCATTCATTCTTGACACATTCACCCAGGGCTTCCTTGGTTCCCAACACAGAATGATAAGGGAAAAGTAAAGCTTGTCCTTTTCTTCAGAGGGAATGATTGTCTACATAAAAAAGTCCCAAAAACCTATAAAAAGGGCCTAGGACCAATATGTACATTTCCATATCCCAGAAATAAACAATGAAATTTAAAACACAGTATTTGCCATCCCTGAAAAAAAAAAACTAGGTAAAAATCCAACAACACATCAAAATGTGCATCCTGAAATCTCCAAAACACCTGGAGAGATAAATGGACATATAATCTTCCATGGACTAGAGGACAAAATACAACACAGAGATTGGTTTTTCCATAATTGATTTATAGGACTGATAAAATTCCTATCAACATCTTAACAAGACTTCCTAAGTGTGGACAAGTTGGTTTGAAATATCTATAAAACGATGCAGTAGAGTAGCAAAGGAGAATAAGGCAGGAAGCATCAGCTTGCCAGACTGTGATTCTATAGTTACAGTAATTGAGGTGGTATGCAATTGGCAGGGGAAAGATGCAGTGAACAGAATAGAGATCCCAGAAACAGATCTGCACAAACATGCTCAACTCATCTTGACAATGATGCAGAAGCCATCCAAGGTAGAAAAGATAGCTTGCCAATAAAGGGTATCAGAACAACTGGGTAGCCAGAGGCTACAAACAAGGGAACTTGATCTGAGTGTCATACCTTATACAAAAATCAACTCACAGATGGGTAACACTGACTAGAATTTTTTTTAAATAGCTGTTTTCTTTTTTCTTCTTAATTAAATTTTTTCATTTATTTTACATCGCGATGACAGTTTCCTCTCCCTCCTCTCCTCCATTCCCTCCCCCCCCAACATCCACTCCTCCTCCACCTCTGTTCAGAAAGGGGCAAACCTCCCATGGGAGTCAACAAAGCATGGCACATCAAGTTGAGGCAGGACTAAGCTCCTCCCCCTGCATCAAGGTTGGGCAAGGCAACCTAACATGGAAAGTAGGTTCCCAAAAGCCAGCTCAAATGCCAGGGACAAGCCCTGATCCCACTACTAGGAGCCCCACAAACAGACCAGGCTACACAACTGTCACACAAATGCAGAGGGCCTAAGTCAGTCCCATGCAGGTTCCCTAGCTGTTGGTCCAGAGTCAGTGAGCTCCCAGGAGCTCAGGTCAGCTGTCTCTATGGGTTCTTTCCATTATGACCCTGACCCCCCTTGGCTTGCACAATCTCCCCTCCCTCTCTTCAACAGGACTCCCAGAGCTCAGCCCAGTGCTTGGCTGTGAATCTCTACATCTGCCTCCGTCAGTTACTGGATGAAGGCTCTCTGATGAGAATTAGGGTAGACATCAGTTTGATTACAGGAGATGGCCAGTTCAGGCAACCTCTCCACTATTGCTAGTCTTAGCTGGGGTCATCCTTGTGGATTCCTGGGAATTTCCCTGGCACCAGGTTTCTCCCTAACCCAGAAATGCACCCCCCCATCAAGACATCTCTTTCATTACTCTCCACCTCCATGCCACCCCCAACCTGCCCAATCCAATCTCTCATGTTCCCATCACCCCTGCCCCACCCCCAGAAGATCTCTTCTATTTCCCCTTCTCAGAGAAATCCATACGTCCCTCTTTGGACCCATTGTAGCTTGGTTATCCTTTACTTTACACCTAATATCCACGCATGAGTAAGTACATGTTTGTCTTTCTGGATCTGGGTTACTTCACTCTTTTCTAGTTCCAGCCACTTGCTTGCAAATTTCATGATACTGTTGTTTTTAAAAGCTGAATAATAATACTCCATTGTGTATATGTACCACATTTTCTTTATACATAATTCAGTTGAGGGACATCTAGGTTGCTTCCAGGTTCTGGTTATTATGAATAATGCTGCTATGAACATAGTTGAGCATCTATCCTTGTGGAATGATTTAGGATCCTTTGGGTATATGCCCAAGAGTGGTATAGCTGGGTCTTGAGGTAGATTGATTCCCAGTTTTCTGAGAAACCACCAAATTGATTTCCAAAGTGGCTGTACATGTTTGTACTCTGACCAGCAGTGGAGAGTGTTCCACTTACTCCACATCCTCTCCAACATAAGCTGTCTTCAGTGTTTTTGATCTTAGCCATTCTGACAGGTGTTAGATGGTATCTCAGAGTCATTTTGATTTGCATTTCCCTGATGGCTGAGGATGTTGAACAATTCTTTAAGTATATCTCAGCCATTTGAGATTCTTCTGTTGAGAATTCTATTTAGATCTATACCCAATTTTTAAATTGCAGTATTTGGTATTTCGATGTCTAGTTTCTGGAGTTCTTTATATATTTTGGAGATCAGCCCTCTGTCAGATGTGGGGTTGGTGAAGATCTTTTCCCATTCTGTAGGCTGCTGTTAAATAGCTATTTTTACCCAGTGCATTTTTTTTAACTTGATGTTTAATGGAATCCCAAAAGTTTAACTTTAAAAAATGGTAAAATAAGTTATTTTTAAATCAATTGGGAACTCCAAATTTTAAAATCAATAAATAATTGGTTTCCTGATATAAAAAATAAAGCTTGAGGACAATAAAATAATACATACATAGAAAAATTAATGTATCACTAAGCTGAATGTAAAACTTAAACCATAAAACTTGTAGGAAAAAAATCATAGGAAAGTATCTGTTCAGAATTTAGATCTATATAAGTAGTCCCTAGACTTGATATAAAAAGCATAACACATAAAAAATGATAAATTGGATGCTATCAAAGTTAAAACACTTAGGTCTGTGAAAGGGCCTGTTAAGGAGAAAAGGAAAGCCACAGACTGGGTGAGAATTTACAGAGCATGTGTTGATGAAAACTGTATCTAAACTATAAAGACCTCTTAAGATTCAACAGTAAAATAGAAAGTGGCTTCAGGATTTTAGATGCAAGAAGACAGCCACAGATATGTCACACTGAAAATGGGAAGAGCACCTCACCAAGGGACGTGGGCATCCCCTGGAGAGGATCAGCCACCCTCACTGCAATACAAGTTACCAGAGTCAGCTCTGCTTCTGGGCAAGGACACCCAGGTCTATGTGAAGATGGCAGTCATGTGGCCCAGGTTTATGCTATTTGATTGTTCATCTTCAAAACCTTGGTGGCCTGTCCCCAGAAATACACAGAGGAGGCATTGAAGAATGAGATCAGAGTCATCCTGGTCCCAGATGACCAGCCTCTGTTGGTAGCTTTGCTGCAAATCCAAAGAATCTGGAGGTTCTGGTGCCTGCTGGTGCTTGCTGCCAGAAAACCTGCTGATAAGCCCATCTTGGGGAATCAGGATTTAGCTTTGTAATTTGCATTGTGGGGTTTTTAATGTTTAAAAAGGAAAAGAATCAATGACAAGTAATCCAATTACAAAATATTCAAATAGAGCGTGGCAGTTGNGGCTGAGGCTTCCAGCTGATGCCTATGCCTTCTGTAGCAGAGGGCATCCCCACTGCAGCAGAAATTATTTGATCTCAGCTGTAGGATCCAGTGCACTTCAGAGAAGAGACTTGGTCCTTCTGGACCAGGGTGTCCTTTAGGTATCTGCCTCTCTGAGGCTCCTTTCCTTGATGGTAAATAATGTTTATATCAACTCAGTTTTCTGCCCTTCTCCCTTCTTTTGTCCAAACTCTTCGAAGGGAACTTGCCATAGTCCACTTGTGTTATAATTATTGTTTGTCTGCTTGACTCTAAGCTCCCTAGAGCCCAGATTGTGCCTTTTTAAGTCTCTGTTTTCCCACTTCCAGCAAGATTTACCTGGATAAGGGGTGTGCAAAGCAGCTGGTCAATGTGTGAATGCTTTTAGAATTTTGCCATAAAAGAAGCATGGCTGGAGAACTTTTTGAAATGGCCACCGTAAAAAGCAGCCATGCCTCTAGAGCAGTGGTTCTCAACCTCTGGGTTGAGACCCCTTTGGCAAGCCCCTATTTACATTATGATTCATAACAATAGCAAAATCACAGTTATGAAGCAGCAACAAAAACAGTTTTATGGTTGGGGTCACCACAGCATGAGGAACTGTATAAAAGGGTCACAGTATTAGAAAGGTTGAGAACCACTGCTGTAGAGAGAAGGGGATAATGGATATGAGAGAGTTGGCCTCTGGTGAGATGGGATATATTACTGTCAGTGATGACTATGTGACAGTACAGTTGACCCTTTAATGAGGCAGCAAGTAGAGATAGATGCCATCTAGGGGACTTGAAGAAATGTCCAATCTCCAGACCAGCTGTTTTATTTCCAGTTGACCAGGATTCTTGAAGGTGACAACTATATAAATCTGAACTAAGGGGAGGGGACAGCATATGACGGGAGAAGAAAAACAAATCTAGGCAAAGCCTTCATCCCTAGTAGTAAGAGAAAGATCTATATGGATGAGGAAGCTACTGTGGAGCATGCNTGGACCTATGCCATGCTTCAGTGCACAGCCCCAACCCCAGGAAAGATGTGAGGCACTCAGAAGGAATTTATATACCAACCAGGAAGGAGGGCACTAGGTGTGGCTGTGCAGCATTACTGTATGTGATGAAGTCTGCACATTCTGCTCTTTCTACAATGCAACAAAAAACTAAATCACACAGAGACAGTTAAGAACGTCATTTACTCAGAGTCACCTTTCAAATAGTCACCCAAAGGAACATTGTGATGATACCCCGTATCTTATAAAGAAACCTTTACCCTCTTCTGAAAAAGAGGAAAAGAAAGAATTAGTTCAAAAGACTTCTGCTCCTGCTTCTCCTACTAGACAGGGTACTAAACATGAAGAGCAAGCTGCTCCAGCATGATGCTTGGGAGACAATTCCTTCGCTAGATCTGGCTGCCAGTAGTTGGAACATGTGGTGTTACAGAGCAGAGAGCTCAGGCATTGAAAAGAAATTCAAACCTGCACCTCTAATATTTTTTCTGTTTTAATGCTACTACTTATCAAACTTCTGGCTAATAATTTCTAAATTCTCCAATGACATGAATAGATATTTCACCAAAGACTGTGCATGTGGTAAGTAAGCACGCAGTATCGGCCACTAGGGAAATGCAACTTAAACCACAATAAGATGCCACTGTGCAGCTATCAGATGAAGGAAATAAAAAGTATTGAGGAGGGAGGGAGAGGGGACTGCCATATGACATTTAAACTGCATTCCTACGCATTTATGCCAAAGAAATGAAGACAGATGTCCCCACAGCTACCTGTACCAGAGTGTTTATAACAGCTGTATCAAAATCTGGAAATAACCCAGATATTCTACAGCAGCTGAACAGCGACACAAACTGTGGTTTTCCCATGTCATAGAATACTACTCTGCAATAAAAAGGACCACACCATCGAAAAATGCAATCATAATATGATATAAGAGCTGGAAGACTCTCTAGAGAGCTCAGATAGCTGGCAGAAAGCCAGACATGAAAAGTTACCGACTGTGCGATTCCATTTACACAACACTCTTCAGATGCCGAAAGCCAATATGAATGTGGCCAAAGAACCTAGAAGGGGTTATAGATATCATGAGGAATGCTTGGAGGGGCAGACGTTCTGTGACTTAACCGTGTGAATGTCCACATTGAGACCGTGAAACTGTGCTGTAGTTTTGTAATGTGATTGCATTACGGGAAAACTGGAAACAAGTTACATGGGACTGCTCTGTGTTCCTTCTTACAACTGCATGTGACTGTAGAACTGTCTCAAAGTACAAATTAAGCCCTTAAAATTTGTCTTTTATATTTTATATTGATTCAAAGTGATGTTATCCTCACTTGGGCACCATGTTCATATCTTCATACTCTTCAACCTTGTTCTTTTCCTGTTAAGTCTGTGGTAGGTACATGAGTGGACAGGTGATGGGTTCCAGATTGTTTTCCCAGGCAAAGCTTGGCGTGGGGTATGCCTGAGCAGAACATGTGTCCTCTGTTGGTCTCCCAGTGTTTCAGTGTCCCAGCCCACAATACTGTTAGTGACAACTCCCTTTCTTTCTCACCTCCAGGAAAACCACTAGTGAAAACTTCACGAATGACTGTGCTCAACACAGAGAAGCCTGCGGTCACGGTGGATATCGGTGGCACCATCAGAACAGTGCGAGGGGTGAACGTGACAATCAACTGCCAAGTGGCAGGTGAGAAATCCACGCATGGGTTGATGTGTTCTGATACTGATGGAGCTTTGGGGGAGGCCAAGGGATACCAATGCAAATTAGACACACATTCTCCCCTCAGCCGAGATACAAACCTCATTCAGAAAGTGAGGGTGCATCAGAAAGTTAGAGAAGATAGGTTAATTCTGCCTGAGCTTGGTGGACTAAAAGAGGCATTAGGGTTTTAATTGTTTTTATTAGACAGATCATAGTTGTGTCCATTTACGGGGCATAGTGTGACAGAGCATGGAATGATTAAATCAAGTTAACATCTGTTTGCTGATGTGCCCACTGCAGTGGTCTTTGTGTTTGTTAAGGCAGTCTTGTTATAGAGTGAGGCTGCCTTAGGACTTCCTGTATAGTTCCGGCTTCAAATCCCTGGCTTTTCTCCAGCAGTCTTCTAAGTGGTAGGATTCCTGCTATGTGACAAACTCTGGGCTTCTTTGTTTTGTTTTGTTTTGTATTCTTAATTTTCCATACAAACAATGTGGGNATGCAAGAATTACAGCAAGGGTATTCCAGGCAGAAAAAGAAAAAGAGCATGGAAATTTTCCCGAAAGCTGGAAAGCCTGGTGGTGTTCAGGGAATAACATGAGCTTCAATCTGAACGTGGAGGGCTTAAATCTTTATAAGGTGGGTGGCAGGTGGACCATGGGTGACCTTGGAAGACTAACCAAGAAGCCCAGACAAATGAAAATAGAAAGCCATGAGATGGCTCAGTGGATAAGAACACTTGCTGTGCAAGCAAGAGGACCTGAGTTTGAATCCCCAGCACTCATGTAAAAGCCAGGCATGGCTGCACATGCCACAGCGCTGAGGGATGGAGACATGAGGATCCTAAGAGCTCAACTGCCCAGCACACCTATCCAAAATGGTAAGCTTCAGGGTCACTGAGAGACAGGCTCTCCAAAACTCAAGTGAAGAGCAGGAGAAGATAACATATGCCCTCCTCTGGCCTTTGCAGGCATGCACTAAGTATGTACACCCTCACACATGTACTCATATAACATACACACGAAGAAAAGGAAGGAAGGAAGAGAAAGGAAAAAGGAAAGGAAGAAATGAACGAATGAACGAACGAATTGTTGAAGACACCAGGAAAGAGAAGGATTACCTATGCTCATATTGGAAGAATTAATGTGAACACAGCCACCCTGCCAAAAGCAATCTACAAATTCCATGCAATCCCAAACAAAATTCCAGGACCATTCTTCACAGAAATAGCAAAAAAAATCTTAAAACCTATTTGAAAGCATAAATACAAAGGGTAGTCAAAAACCATACTGAACAAAAAAAGAATATTGCTAGAAACAACACCATGCCTGATTTCAAGTTATACTGCAGAGCCATAGTAATAAAAACAGTGTGGTACCAGCACAAAAAGAGACAAGCTGATCAATGTAATATAATTGAGGACCCACACTCCTACAGACATTTAATTATTGACAAAACTCAAAAATACACAGTGGAGAAAAGACAGCATCTTCAACAAATGGTGTTGGGAAAACTGGCTATGAACATAGAGAAGAATGAAATTAGATCTTTCTTCATACCCTACACAAAACTCAACTCCAAATAGATCAAGGACCTCAATGTGAGGCCTGATGCTCTGAAACTGATAGAGGAGAAAATGGGGAGTACACTTCAACATATAGACAGACCAACAACTGAGCAATGGGATCTCAAGAAACTAAACAGCTTCTGTACAGCAAAGCAGACCATCAATCAGGTGAAGAGGCAGCCCACAGAATGGGAGAAAATCTTTGCCAAATCTATCTCCTACAGAGGATTAATACCAGATTATACAAAGAGCACATGAAACAAAGCATTAAGAAAACAAACCCAATCAAAAAGTGGACCACAGCTCTGAACAGAGTTCTCAAAACAAACACAGATATCTAAAGAACACTTTTGAGGTATCCTACATCATTCGTCATCAAATTGAAACTACTTTGAGATTCTTACTTACCCCAGTCAGAATGGCTATCATTAAGAAAGTAATGACGACAAATGCTAGTGAAGACATTCGAAAAGAGAAAC
>LZPO01008915.1:7333-20723 GCA_001675575.1 Neotoma lepida | reverse complement strand
TACTTGATCCAGCTATACCACTCCTGGGCATGTACCCAAAGAACTCTCTATCTTACTTCAGAGATATTTGCTCAAGCATTTCATTGCTGCCTTCTTCACAATAGCTAGAAAATGAAACAAGCCGGGATACTCATCAGTTGATGGGTAACAAAAATGTGACACGTAGACACAATGGAATTTTACATAGCTGTAAAGAAAAATGAAAGTAGGAAATTTTCAGGTAAATGGATGGAGCTAGAAAAATTATGTGGAGCAAGATAACCCATACTCAAATAGATAAACACAATGTGTTCTCTTTCATACCTGAATCTTTAGATTTGTGTGCTAACCTGGAGTACCTGTAGAAGTAAAGAAGTTGGGGAGGGGGCATTGGGGTGATGTCTTAAAGTAGATGGAAAAACAGAACATCGATGCTGTAAAAAGAGGAGGAGAGAAGGATTGGGGAGGCAGAGGAAGAGGGAAGGAGGATTGAACAGAACTAAGATTGTATGACAAAGCAATATGGAAATTTACAACTGTGTAAGCCAATTTAAAAGTGTAAGTTGAGAGGGAGAGAGTTACAGGGGAGTGTTTCTGGATGATGCTGTTCCTTAAAGCCCAGAGTTACTAAACAAAAACCCCAGGGTCAGGTTAAAGATACCTCATTATGAGTTGGTCAGGGAAGCTCCAGAGGCCCCAAAACCAGACAGGCTCTTGCCATTCTTCCTGGTTGCCCACTGGAAACAATTAGTAAGACTCTGTTGCTAAAAACACCACATAGCTTGGTTGCAATGTATAGAGAAATCAAGCTGGAAACCTTCTAGAACCAAGACCTTTCATGCCTGTGCCGAAAGATGGGGAAGAAATCTTGGCAGGGATTCCTTCCACACAGGCACTCTGGCTGGTGTTTCTGTAGACAGGCACTCCCCACTGTGAGCATAGGCCTCAGAGAGAGGGCAGATCCTTTGTGTGCCTACTTAGTGTTGGAGTTGGTAAGAGGGGAGACCAGCAGGGAAACAAAGAAGGAATTAGATCACTGGTTTTCAACCTGTGGGTCACAACCCCTTTTGGGGGTCAAACAACCTTTTCACAAGGGTTGCCTAAGACCATCTGCATAGCAGATATTTACAGTTTATAACAGTAGCAAAATTACAGGTATGAAGTAGCAATGAAAATAATTTTATAAGCAACGAAAATAATTTTGTGGTTGGGGTCACCACAACATGAGGAACTGTATTAAAGGGTTGAAGCATTAGGAAGGTTGAGAACCCCTGAATTAGATATCATGGAAAGAGATTTCAAAAGCCAGATGCCAAGTCAAGAAGAACATGGGGAACCTAGGGCATAAAAACAATGTTTTGACCCATTGTATGTGGCAACCAAGATCCGGGCCCCTCGACCTCACACAGAAGTTCACTTGATGACTTTTGCCTAACTGTAAGGTTATAGTTGGGTTTGGGTTGGGTTTTGTTTGGGGGAGGAGCATGTGTGGAAGCCAGCCAAACGCTGACATCATCTTCATCACTCTCCGTCCTAATTGTTGAGGCAGATTCANTTTGGCTACAGATCCCTGGAGCTCAGTAGCCAGCCCATCTCACTTAAACAACATTACAGATTTCTGTTTTGTTTTCATCCACAGAACCATGTGTATTAATCCTTATTAAAACTAAATCTCTCTTTGTGCCTCAGTCACTATACCTGTTGTTGAGTCATATGTTTATTCAAAGTGGNTGAAGGAAATCCCAGTTTTGATGTAATTAACCGGATGGACAGGGAAATGATCCTCACTGCATCTCTAGCCAGTGTTCTGAAAACACTGCTCAATGAGACATGGCTTGGGAACTGCTTTCATTTCCTGCTTTAATGACTCCTCTGTCCCTCTCCTACTCCTCATCATCTCCACTGTGTCTCTAACCAGGGGCTTAGTGCCCTTCTGACTAGCTGGGTAAAACTCACTAAGCCATAGTAACATTGTCAGTGACTGGCAATACATTAGACCTGGTAATCCAGGCCCTTGTAAAAGGCAGGGAAGTGATTCCATGAAGCCTGCTTACAGAAGGACTGTCTGTCAAGTTCATTTGCATCACTCAAGGGCAGCATCTTACCGAATATCTAATCAAGGTTAAATCAGAGGTCTCCTGATCCAGGGAGACACAGATGGTAAGACACAGGAAGTTCACCTTCCGGGGAGAAGAGAGNTTAGGAAACACGTGATAAAACGGCACACTATATAGGGATAGTCATTATTTCCTTATTCTAGAATAGCAGGGTGACTTTGACACTTCAGGAAATATAGAAAAATAAGAGACTGTGCTCAAAGTTCCTCTTTCCAAAATTCCCCATAATGGACATCTTAGCATGGTTCCTTTATCAGTGCATTCCCTCGTCTTTCCTTTCCACTCCCTAATTAACATTTGCCTGTCATGCGCCTGATTTTAAAGGATATATAAAAGTCTATTTAAAGAACATCTCATGTGGTACCTAGGCTGCCTGACATCCTCACATGTTTGAGCCATTAGCAGTTTCTCATTAAAGACTTTTTCTCACACATGTGCTCTCTCTCAACTTGTAAAATGCAGCCTCACACATTCCTCCCAACTCTTCCGCATAAAAAAACATTAAGCAGTGAGTATGACGGGGGCTTTTCCTTTAAAAGCGATCCAATCCACTCTTTCATTCTTATGATCATTCCCTGTGTGGTAAGGGTTCAGAAAACTGAGTGAAAGAGCAGTGGAGGAAACAGTATCCAAATGGCCTGAGGCGGAGAGAGCATGCTGCACCTCGCAAAGTGAACTCTGGCTGGTGTGTGAACCATGGCTGGCAGTGGCAGAGATAAAGAAAGTGCATGAGGCTGGGAAGTAAGAAGTAGGCAGGAGCTAGATACCACAAGTGCTCGTAGATTATACTATAGTTTAGGTTTTTATTCTAAGAGCAAGGGATGCTTCTGAAGGGTTTTGATGGTGCAGGAGGATTGGTGGTATGGACATGAATGGAGTGTATCAGTTAAGATGGGTTAGAGTCTANTATAAAGAATCCTACGATCCCCCAGTATATAAGGGTTCAGATACAATAAATCATCAGGACTTTCTTAAGAATTCACAATGTTCAGGCTGGAAGGCATCTGCCCTCACTATATCACTCAGGGTCACAGGGTGCTGGAGCCTTCATGCTGGTGTACTCCTAAGGTCCCCCTGGGATGCTCTCTATCCTGTGAACCAAACAAGGGAAAGGGAAGAGGGGTGAGGAAGAGCTGGAGAAGCTCTTGAGGGCTGTAATGAAGGAGCCCCTTAATACTGTTTACTTCCCTTAGTCTACGGGAAATGCCCTCCTGCAGTACTTGGGAAAAAGAACAAAAAGGTTTGGGAATGACTACCAGTGTCTGCCACAGTTCATGAGGAGGAATAGGAGAAGGAAGTTGAAAGCCTCTTGTCTGGATTTCCATGGTTCCTTAGACTAGTCGCNAAAGCTGACATTTGAATTACTGTATCCATTCTCTTTTCTTGCACCAAGCCAATCCCTCCACTACACACACACCCTAAGAAACTCCAAGAACATATCATGTAAAAGTACATCGTTGGATGCCCCACCTCAAGGTGCTGACAAGCTGCCATGGTGCAAGCGGCCCTCCAAGTATAACAAATGGTCCAGTTAGCAAGAATATCCTGTCTGGGATGTTAAAGAAGAAAAGGATATTACAGCATCATGCTTCCTGGCAGCTCAGTGCAGATTAAAGCCACTAATCCTTATAATCGGATCCCATTACCAGCCATTCTGACTAGATCTGTTTATTGATCCATCCCAGCAACAGGGAGAACACTGTGTTGCTGTTAAGAAATGCCACAAGGGGATAAAGCAGACACAGGTTAGTTTGCATCCCCTCTGTAGACACAAATAATACCCAGGAATCCAGTGTGGAGCCTGGACAAGCCATAGGTCCACAGCCGTAAAGCTCCAGGCTGAACTTTGTTGCAGACTGCATTTTCTGCCATTTCTCAGGCAACCCTCTCTGTACCCAGGGCTGACGTGGTACAGCAGATGAGGGGGAGAATGCTTCCACCACACTACTGAACCTTCCAACAACAGATAGCTAATTCAGCCAGCCCTTGTAGCTTCTAGAAGCCCCTTCCTCACAACAGTTTTGGTGCTGCAATGGCCATAAAAAAAAAGATATGATATGATCATATTTAAAAATCGAGCAATATAGAAATCACAGCAAGGCATTTCAGACGTCCCTGAAGAGATAGTCTGGTATGACAACAGGCTGTGATGTGTACTTGTTGAGGAAGNGGTTCCTGACATTGAAGGTGTCTCCATTTAGATCTCCACCTTGAGACTGATAGGTTACTGACTGGCCCAGGGATAGGAAGCCACAGGGACCAGGTCCTGAGTCATCAAGGACCCAAACTAATGTGACTATAGGAAGAATTCTTTTTTTTTTTTGCATGTGTATATTTATGTGGTGTGTCCTTGTGTGTATATGCATGTACACTTGTGTGGGGATATATTAGGAGGCCAGAGACTGATACTGGGTAGATTACTCAATCAGTCTTTGTTCTATATATTGAGGTAGGATCTTTCCCTAAACCTGGAGCCCAAACACTTGACTAGTCCAGCTAGCCTGCTTACTCTGAAGGTCCTATCTCTACTTCCTAAGTTGTGGAATTACAGGCAGGCTGCCATACCCACCCTGTCATTTACATGGGTGTTAGGAATCCCAGCTCCAGTTTTTAAACTGTGCAAGCATTTAAGCCACAGAGCGATCTCCCCAGATTTCTTAATCTCTTTGAGACCCACTTTTCTCCTCTACGTAGTGGAATTGATAATAGTACCTGCCCTGTTGAGATCATTATGGAAAATAAGTGTTTACATCTCTGTAATGTTTGGCTTATAGTAAATGCTCAATTACTATTATTTTTAGTGATGCCAGGGGGCTATTTTTGCACAGCTCATTACACTCTCAATGTAGAGGTACTCTAAACATCAGGTTTAGGCTAGCATGTCCTGGTATCTTTCCAAGGTATTTGTTGGCATGTCCAGGTGGCTAATGAGAGTCTCAAGCATGGTTGTCATCCCTTTAGAGAGAAAGGAGACTTGCTCTCTGGTACCTTGCTTGTTTTCTTTCCTCTCATATCCTTTGTTCGTCATGCCAAAGCTAGTCACGGAAGGGCTGATTGTCATTGCAGATATCTTTATAGTGTCATTCTCTGCCCTAGGGTTCATAGTCCCAGATGAGAAATCCCCAAACTGTGGCAGCAGCGATAATCCATTGACAAACTCACAATACAGGTCTCTTTGAGAGTGAGCCTGAGGAAGGTTTGTACTAAACAGACCAGAGAAGGGCTTCTATAGCATCCTCTTCTCCTTGGGAATATTGTAAGGACTAGAGGGGACCTTCCCTGCCCGTCGCTCTCCTAAACATTTCCATTTCTCCTGTGAAGTCCTGATCTCACCAGAGAAATCATCCTTTCCAGAGTATACCCCATCTTGCCCTCACANAGNAGTCTGACTCCATGAGTCATGAGGCAAGGAATGATACAGGAAATAGGAACATTTGAATCTGTTCCTGGAAAAGTAAGAACTAGCTCCCTGACCCCTCTGAACCTGGCTGCTTTGCCTTCCTTTCTTTTCCCTCCTCCCTCTGTCACGAATCGGTTCTCTCCTCTGCATCACTTGGCTGAGGGCATCACGTCACAGCAACATCTATATACATATATACACACACTCGGTAGCTGCGGCCTCTAGGAGCATAAGCTCCAGGTGCCGTCAGGGCAGTTGTAGGGGTGCTCACTCCTCTGTTCACCTAGGCAACACTCCCTCTGCATCAAACAAAAGGCTCATGACGTCTGGTTCTCTTGCTCTCCTTATCTTTCTCCAGAATAGCCTTTTATTCTCACTGGGACCAAAAGGAAGATGCCCCCACTAAGTGCTACATGGGGGGGGGCAATTCAATGCCGAAGGGAAGAACCCTCATAGAAATGATTTATAAGACCCCATTTTCCCTATGATTTTGATAGAGAAATGACTAGAAATTTTTTTTCTTCAGAGGCTTTCCAATAAAAAAAAAATTAATGTAAAAATTCGAGCTCAGGGTTCAAAGGCCTAGCTGGTGTGGGCAAACATCATGATGCGCTTGCTCTCCCTAGTGGTACTACAATGGAAACTCGGCCCTTCTGCCTCTCACCTGTATCTTTTCTTAAGGTGTGTCTAGAGATGCTGGCAGCCTCTCTCTGGTGTACTCAAGCCTTGTATCATTTGAGCTGAATCAGTGTATGCTTCTCCCTGGGGTGACAAGGCTTCAGTATCCAAGTCTGTATTTCCTCCCATTAACCTTACTCTTCCTGGGTCATTTTAAGACAAATAGTAGGTATACACATAACCCCCTTGAAGAAATCAGGGCCTCTAGTCGTAAGCTGTCTGTTCAGGACAACACTGCCTTGTACCAAGGACAAAATACAGCCCTGCTCTGGGAAATCATTAGACTAAGAGTCTAGGTCTTTGGCTTTTCTTGGCATTGACCCCATTTTCCAACCTTTGACATTCTAAACATTACTTACATGCTTGTCNCAGAGTTCTATGAGCAAACTGGGCTTGGCAGCAGGCTGGATGGTAGAAGAGAAGAAGCTTCTGCTGCCTGGAAGTCTGGGAGTCAGCACCCCAAACCTTCAGTCTCCCAGCTCCCTTGAAGCCTGTCTTCTTGTGGAGCCTCTTCAGAAGGCCATCTAGGAACTCTTGTCACAAACTGTAGACTACTGACCTGAATACCAGCTTCAAGGAAACTTCCTGAGGAGCCCAGATTGTACCTGGAGTACAGAATCTGACTATTCCAAGGATGGGCACCCATCCCATGTCTATATACAATCTCCCTGACTCTCACAGACAAAAATATAAGAATGGGTTGTGGAAGAGCAGAGTCCTCTCCTTTCTTATCCTGCTATTGATTTTTGTCACTACTTTGTGTTCTCTTGTTTTGAGAAGACACCCTTTGTCTTGGTCACCTTTCTGACATTATAACAACACACCCAAGATACCAGCTCATAAAGAGAGAGTTTCTATTGACTCGAAGTTCTAGAGGCTTCAGTCTGTTATCAGTTGGCTTGTTGCTTTGAGGCTGGATCTGTAGTTACATAATAGATCACAGGATAAGTGTGTATAAGAGTAAAACCAAACACCTTGGGGCCAAGAAGCAAACCAATGAAGAAGGCNTGGGATCCCATAATCCCTCCTCAAAGGTATTCTCCTCCCAGACTGTCTACTAGGCCCCACTTCTTAGAAGTTCTCCCACCTTCCAGTGGTGCCAACCAGAAAACTATGCCCGGGAAACATGGGGCTTATGAGGACACTCACAATCNTAATACTAGAAGCTGGAAAGATGGCTCAGTGATTAGGATTGTATAGTGCTCACACAGAGGACATGAGTTAGGTTCTCAGTGTCCACATCAGGGAGCTCACAACTGCCTGTTACTCCAGCTGCAGCAGATTTGATGCCTCTGCCCCTCCCCATAGGCACCTGCACTGACATGCATATACTCATACAAAGATGGACATGCATATACATAACCTTTTTCTAAAATCTAAACATGGCAGCTTGAAAAAATATAATCATGTTTCCTATATGTTGTCAAGTCTAATAAGGATCCAGCAGCTTCCTTTTGTCTAGGTCAAACATATATTTTGATGTTTTACATCTTTGGCTTTGTTTTTAATATAACATCTTTACAGAAAAGTGGACGGATCAAAAAGGTGCCAANTGAACACTCCACAACCAACCATTTCCAGGTCAAGAACTAACATTGCCGAAGACTCAGCTTTTGGTTCCCTCTCCGTCACCACCCCCTTGTATTCATTCCACTCCTCAGAGGAACCACTCATCCTCCTGCCTACAAACAACATACATTAATGCTGCTTGGTTTTCTGTTTTGTTTTTATTAAACTATAATTACATAACTTCCCCCTTCCCTTTCCTTCCTCTTATCCTTCCCATGTGCCTGCCCCACCTTTTCCTACCTTCCACCACTTTGCCACTCTCTCTCAAATTTATGGCCTCNATCTCTTTATTTGTCATTACCTATATAGCCTTCTAAATATATAAATGTATGTTTATATATAATCATATAAATGTAGCCTTCTCAGTCCATTCAATGTTACTTGTATGTATAGACTTCTGGGCTGGCCATCTAGTATTGGAAAAGCAGTTTGGGGGCTCATCCCTGGGGAAGACTATTTCACCTGCTTTTAGCATTCCTTAGTTACCTGGAGTTCTTTGTCTGGTGTTGAGGCTCCATGAAATTCCCCTGTACCACATTATCTTGTCTATTGGTGTNGTCCCTGCTTGGGTCTTGTTCAGCAGCCATGCTGGTGAGACTTCACAAGTGTGTTCAGCAGCCATGCTGGTGAGACTTCACAAGTGTATAATGCCACCAGTTTTTGTTGTTCACGTTGTTGTTACACACGTGAAATTAGACAGTGTATATTCCTATATCTGGCTTTAGTTACTGAGCATTATGTTTGTCTCAATTTGTAGAATTTTCATTTTTATGAGGTATATACATTTAATTTTTCTATTTTAGGGCATTTTCTCCAAAGAACTTGACTATTCTTATAACTTGGCAAGTGCTATTTATCAGCTGCCATTGTCCCCTCCCCATTTAACTGGCCTCNGCCTTCCTGCCTCACCTCTAGAAGTCTTAAAAAGCAAAAGCTTTGAAGACAAGAAGAAGCCCAAGGTGTGATATTTGGTTTGGCTTAAGGACGGTAGAAGACGCCCAGGCAGATGCTTCCTGCAGAGCTGGGTGGGGTGGCCAGAGGCTCTCAGTGTCCTGGATTCCCCTGACGTTTGTCTGATAAGCATATTTTTGTCTTCGTAGGTGTGCCCGAAGCTGAAGTCACTTGGTTCAGAAATAAAAGCAAACTGGGCTCCTCCCAGCATCATCTGCATGAGGGCTCCTTGCTGCTCACGAATGTGGCCTTCTCTGATCAGGGCCTATATTCCTGCAGGGCGGCCAATCTTCATGGAGAACAGACAGAGGGGACACAGCTCCTGATTCTAGGTAAAAACTTCTCAAAACCATGGCCTCGGCCGCTTGGACTGTGGGTGGCAATTGACCCATCCTCCACCTCCTTTTTCCCCCTTACTGAATTAAGAACGGAAAATAGTCCCTTCAGTCACTCCTCCCACAATCAGCCCTTCCCACAGAAAACACAGAGTGTGGGGCCAGCCTGACTCCACCTCCACCTTAGTTAACCTTTGTGGCATTGGATAAGTTACTCACCTTGCTAGATCTTGGATGCTGCTGTCTGTGAGAAACCTGACAATTGAGGATTGCCCACATTGCTGGGGCATGAGTGTTATCAAATGGAGCTGGCGAAGAAAATGGCTCTTAATCCCATGCTAGGTTTGTCTTTGAAGAGCAAATGAAAAACATGGCTTAAAATTTTCTTATATGTAGCTAGGTGGTGGCGCACGCCTTTAATCCCAGCACTTGGGATGCAGAGGCAGGTGGATCTCTATGAGTTCGAGGCCAGCCTGGTCTACGAAGTAAATTCCAGGACAGTCAGAGGTGCTGTTACACAGAGAAACTCTGTCTCGAAAACTAGATGGATGGATGGATGGATGGATGGATGGATGGATGGATGGATGGATGAGAGAGAGAGAGAGAGAGAGAGAGAGAGAGAGAGAGAGAGAGAGAGAGAGGGATAGATATAGATAAACAAACAGTTTTGTTTTTGATGTTTCCCTAGGACAGAGCTTGGCCACCTTGGAAGCTACAGTCCCCTTTTGCCTGCCCACCTTCTGCTTCCTTTCCACTGAGTAGGGGGGTGGGTGAGTTAGATAGAACGGAAGTTTCTAGATGGGGGCCTTACCCTTTAAAATTAGAGCAATAATTAGAGCCCCTATGCTGGCTCTCTTGCCAAGAGAAAGCTGTCATTCTAAAGGGGAAGGGGGAAGCAAAATATGAGAAATAATAATTACATGCCACACATGTATACATCAACATACACTGTGGACTTTTGGGGGGGAAAATAAACTTTACACTTCAATCTTCACACCCACAGCTGATGATGTACCCTAACCCCTGCCCACTCTGATTTCAGGGGCGCAGCTGTGGTTTCCTCTCACTGGTGGCTGCATAAACCTCCAGACTTCATAGGAAGCCACAGAAAATTGGCTCAGAGAAAAGAAGGATGTCATTTGTTTTCCATTGGGTTTCATCAACTGAGCTGTTATTCTGGGGTCATGCTGAGTGATAGTACTCACTGGTGGGATTCTTCTCCCTAATAGCCCTTCCTTGCTGTCTCTGCTAACAGAGATGGAAGCCTTAGAGTGCTACTGTGGCATCAGCAGGGAAGTATTTTCTCTGAACCGATTCTTACTGCATTCCAAATAGAGTATGACCATTGAATGTAGAGGAAGAGCAGGATGCCTTCCCCATTTTAATCCAACCTCCCAGAGGAAAACAGTCACTATTGAGATCTTTATAAGAAGTCTTGGTTTAATTAAGAAATGTCAATGTGGAAATATATTTTATCAGTGATAATATGGCTTAGTTTTTAAGGGGGAAATTTTGTATACCAAATTGAAATTCACATCGAGTCCTATGACTTAACTTGTCGTCTAAAAGCTTGACATGGAATGATATGAGCATTCATTCTTTCAACTATTCATGTAGTCAGTGGACAGATGTTTGTTGAGTGTTTTCTCTAAAGCCAAGTTAAGTGGACGCTGGTAGAGTTTTATAGGGAAAAACTGAGGTGGTATCTGCCCCTGGAGAATTTACATTTCCACTGGGGAGATAAAATAGGCACACACATACACACCAAGAATTGCCATAGAAGCTGTAGACACATAAGCAGGGGCTGACATTTGGCCCAAGGAGAANAAATTGTTTCTCAGATGTGACTAGCCTTCCCTTTTTGCTTTTAATAAGTAAATAAAGGAGAAGGAGAGGAATAAAAACACTTTGATGGTGGCTGTTTACTGAAAGAGATCTTTATAACGAGGGAGCTAAGGCCAGTAGGCTNGGTACTAAGTTAATCAATGGCACAGCTATAGTTGAAACTGTGGGTCCCTAAATATAGGCACGTTTTCCCTATGAAAAGGGTTGAGTGCACTCTGTTTCTTACGTAGGTGCATTGTTTCACTGTTGTCTTCTCCCTGTAATGGTCTTTGTCAGTCAAAGGCAGAAAGATAAGGTTGTATCTGAAGTAGATACCATCAACATTTATGTACATGCCTAACACATACTAACAAAATGCCAAGCACATGGCAGGGGCCTGTCCAAACCCACCACTCAAGACTTCAGTCCTGACTCCTTAGAGGATTTTCCATGACACTCCATAATAATTTCTTTCTGCCCTTTTTATCTGGGTCCTACTTGGGCATAAGAATTAGACCACAAGGCAAATCAACCTCACAATTAGATTGTCTCTCGCTGAAAAAAGGCACTTGTACAAATCCTCTTAAATAAATTCTTGGATAGTGTTCTATCTGTGGAGACAGTTACNAATTGCCTCATTCCTTAGGATATTATGAGTTCAGTAAAAAAATTGGTTGAAAACTATTTATCTCACAACTTGGCATATAGTGAATGCTAAAATTGTCCTTTAAAAAAATACCTTTGTAACATGCTTCAATTTATCTGCATTGTTAGAAAGACCCAGTGGTGGTGTGTTTTAAAGTGGTATAAAGTGAGAACTCCTGAAATTCACAGGCCTGGTTCTTATTACAGACCTTGTTATTTCAGGCATCAAATATTAACTTTGAAATTCAGACTCACCTTCATAGGTATACCTTCTCTATAGGAAAAACTGAAGTCAATTGCAATAATGCCTATCTTACACACACGGTGGTACATGCCTATTCTCTCCTGTAACATAGCCTATATACTCTCACCTCCTGATCCACCATCTGTCTTCTCCCAGATCCCCCCCAAGTCCCCACACAGTTGGAAGACATCAGGGCCTTGCTCTTAGCCACTGGACCGAACCTTCCTTCAGTGCTGATGTCTCCTCTGGGAACACAGCTGGTCCTGGATCCTGGGAATTCGGCTCTCCTTGGTGAGTCCAACCTTCTGAAACATTGGGCAAAAATCCAGGGCTGGACAGGATTTATGGATGGGTGACTGCCTGCAGGTGGGAGGGGGCAGCAGTGGGGGGTGGCCAACAGGAAATCACTAAATTGCCTACAGAATCCAGACTCACCAGTGGAAACTTGGCTGACTTTCTACACGAGGTGAGTGCGGCTCTCAGTCTGGACTCCAGTTTGTCTGGATTCCAATATGGCCCCTCTTGGTCTGATGCCACGGCCCAGACCCTCTCCTTCAGGGGGACTCACTGAACTCTGAGAATGGGGTAGCAGTGAGGAACCCCTTCTGTGTCTCCTCCCCACCATGAACCCTCTAACCTCTTACTCTGAAACAGCTAGAATCAGCTTTTAAAGACAAAGCTGTAGTGTTAGCATCCTAAAAGCCAGCTCTCTGTGCAGAGTCTACAGGCAGCCCAGACAGACTTCCCAAGGCTAAACCTCTCTGTTACCGAGCATTGGGGACCAAGCTATTGCCTTACACAACTGGTACCGTCCAGTAGCAGAGTCTTTTGCCTGCATCTGAGTTCTGGGCTCCTTACTCTGGAATCATGGCCTGAGGCATGGGAAAGACAGAGCTATGCATATAAGAAGAGAACAGGAAATATATGGGAAATCTGTCTGCCTTTCTCTTGATTGTGCTGTGGGCCTAGGACTTAACACTGGTTAGGAAGAAAAATCAAAGCTTTTAACCACTTTCATTTTTAAGCCCATAAAATGGAGAAATTCTTTACACTATATGCCCCAGAATGTTGATAACAGTAGCTAGAATTACTCTCTTGGCTCAAAGTTTAAAGTTCCTCTGTTCTCCCACCCAGAGGTTTAGCAGTCACACTGGTGACTACTTATCAGAGTGGCCAAGGGCCTTAGTGACTTTAGAACTGAAGTGCAGAAAGATGTCTTTCAATTTCCGTTATCTTCTGAAATTAATGAGGAGTCATTATACCTTATCAGCAGATGAAAATGCTCCCGGCTTCTCTCTGTCTGGTCTTGGGAAAGGTAAGACATTGATTAAATTAACAAGTGGCCCTTGTTTCCCAGTACGTGTTTCCAAATGCATGAGAAGTCTGGCATTGTGGTTTTCCACATCCCACTGACTGGAAGCCACACAGCTTCACATTTCAGTTTCTCGGCTTACCGATGATAAACATACTCCAAATTATGTGTACGTTGTAAACATCATTGTTCTAGACTCATCGTTATCCTGTGGTTAGTTGTAGCTCAGGAACTAACAAAGTGCGTAGTAATTGCTGATCCTCAAGCTGAACCACTCTTTTGAGTCACTCAGGTACCATTGCATGTGCAAGAAAGGTTCATCGACTCATACCTTTC
>LZPO01008914.1:11637-36453 GCA_001675575.1 Neotoma lepida | reverse complement strand
TTGGTATCTCCAACATCCAGTGCTCATTACTGAAACATAAGCTTCATCTCCACAGATTTCCACAAATGAAATCTTCGCAGGAAATTTTATCCTAACTCCCATTGCCTAGGCTCAGCAAGTTTCTGGAACCTGGGAAAAATCTCCTTCACCCTGTAATTCTTTCATTTTTTTATTGTTGCAAACTCATATCACACAGTAAAGCTGAATGTTTGATTGCCAGTTTAAAATGTACTTCAACCTCTCTCTACCACAGTCATAGTAACCTCTGTGTGACCTGGAACTAAGAATTTGGCTTTGGGCTGGGATTTCCTTCTTTGGCATTCTCAGCTCAATTTCTCTTCTTTCAAATGTATTTTCATTGTTAAAAACAGGACCTTTCATCAGTGGGAGTTTGTGCTAGAGGCACTTTTATTGTTCCTGTGCAAAGATCAAGGTCTCTTCTTAATTGCAGGGATCTCTTTTTCCATACCTAACTTGTTTACTGCTTTAACTTCACTCACACTCTTTTTTTTTTATTATTAAGATTCAATCTCCCTTATCTTTCTTCTGTCTTTTACTATAGATTTGACTGACATAATTTAGTAGTAACCATTCTATAACCTAGATGTTGTGCAACACTGAAACTTCCTCATCCAAAAACATTAACTTACTACTTTTGAGTATACTTTTAATTGCTAATGACTTGTGCAGAACTTGGTCAGATTACTTGCCAGGATCTAACATGAATGACTGTTAGCCCAGGTTGTGAGAAAATTTTTGTTCCTCTCTGAAACCTTCTAAGCACAACTTTTACTGTAAGTATTTCTATTAATACTGTGGTCTCCCTCAACTTCCCCTAGAATATGTCATTTAGTTTTGCTTTTCTTTTTTGCTATATTTTTCTAAGTTTTATCTAGCCTACAATTTCAAACTCTTTCACATTATTCTTGCAAACGGTATATCCAAATAGCTACACACCACAAGGTGAGGTTCATCACAAGAATGACCTGACTTGTCTGTGTTAGTTTTCTTATTTTGTGGCAATGTTTAGGATAAACAACTTAAGAGAAGAAGGAATCTTATTGGATCATGGTTTTAAAAGGGATGGTCCATCCTGGTGAAAAGGCTTGGCAGCAGAAGCATGAAAGGTCTGGTCACATTGCATCTGCAGTGAGGAAACGGAGAGGGAGGCCCATTGGTGCTCATCAAGATTTTCTCCTTTTCATTTTTGTCCTAAAAACTTTGCCAAAGGAATGGTACTACCCACATTCATGGTGGGTCCCATCTCCTTGGCTCCGCACCATCCATGGTCAAGCTGTCTTGACATTTCCTCTTCCATACAAATTAGTCTATAATTTTTCAGCTTCATTCATTTTCTCAGCATATGAATAGAGCATGTTCAGATTCTCGGTGTGAGGAACCCATATTCCTTTTCATAGATGAACTAAATAAAGTCTCAAATTATAAGACAAGCAATTTTCTAATAATAGTTGTCAACATTGTATATGAGTGTGTTCTGGAGAGACACTGAGAAGGAATGACGCAAAATTAATTCACACTTTTATTAGCAGTTTAGACAAGGTAAAGTTTTAACATTCCTTCTTATGCTGATATTCCAAGACCATTAATGTTTTATTTCATATCTTAGTGAAATACTAATATTGTTTTCCGGTGTCTTTGCTGACTTTTCTAAGGTCCTCCTGCTCTTCCTTTATGTGCTTTGGGTATGTATTGTATTTACTAAGAAAAATGAACTCAAAATATAACACTGTGCTAAAAGAGGACCTTTCCAAACACTTTTCTTGATGTTCCAGTATTTTTAGCAATGACACCAGGTAAGAGGAAACATTTTAACTTGCCTTTAAAGCTTTACTGAATAGCTTTTGAAGGGAAATACACAGGACAGCTTTAAAATATGAATCTGTATAGCTCAATAGAAATTCGATATCTTTACTTTTAATTTAGCCCATAGTAGTGCACTCTTTAGATACCAATAAAAAGTCATTTTTAGTAGCACTATGCTCAGTTTGGAAGACAAGAACAAATTTCCTGTGTGGATCAATGAGGCTGTTTGATTCAATCTTTTGTGATGATGATTCTTAGAAATCATGTCATATATTAGTTCTTAGTTACTATGTTATCCTTTCCATAATATTTATAAGATATAAATTGAATAAGAAAATTAACTTAATGAAAGATATCTAAGATCCTTTCAAAGTTTAAAAATTGCACTTATTTATTCTAGGTGTGTATGTGTGTACATGAACATACACCTGCTACACTCTACACTGAGGACATAGGACAATTTGGAAGAGATGGTTCTCTTATTCCACCAAGGAGGTCCATGGTTTCAAATTAAATTCTTCAAGTTTGGCAGCAAGCATCATTAACTGCTGAGCCACCTTTCTCGGTTGGTCTGAGAACTTCATACAGGGTAAAGTTTCTGTAAATATAAAAGCTGGTTCAAAGGTAGATAGACATAGTTAGAAAACGTAGTATCTCAAAATTTTACCTGTATGCACTCATTAGTTTAAAAGATTGAAAAAATCCTGATGATATAATTATCCAATGTAAAGAGCAAGAATACAGCAGCTATTTATTTAATTTTATGGTCCAGATGATGAAGAGAAATGAAAAAATGATTATTTCAAAAAGCGTTTTTCATGTGTGAATGAACAAGTTTGGACTACTAGAAGCAAATCAGGCAAAAAGTATCTTATTTGCTGAGGATCTAAGCACCCACTTGGTACAAGGTAGGTGAATAGAAGCCTGGAACATTCACATATCTTGTCATGTGCTTTCTATGCATATCAGATGACTGTTTTCTAAATCAGAGTTTTTCTGAGTTATCTTTGTGGGTCACTTCACACAATGGGAGGCAGTGTTTCTAATGTGAATTGTGTTCAGGTCATTGCATGGATTTTTATTATTCAAGAAGTCTTGATTATATCAGAATATATTTCATGAAACTGAGTGAGCTTTGTCAATAAATAGTATGTAACATATTTAAAGTATCATTGGTGTCACAGGTGCCCAAGAGCATTGATTTATCCCCTCACTTGAAAACTTACACAGGTACTAACTTTAGACTATTGATGTGGCTCAGTGGTTTGGTGGTGGAACATTTGCTTATGGCCTGTGATTCCAAAATTCACATTGTCCAGCTGTGAGTCTTTGTATTTATTCCCATCTACTGCCAAAGGAAGCTTCTTTGAGTATGGCTGAGCAAGACATTGATTTACAAGTATAGTAGAATGTCCTTAGGGATCATTTTGTTATGAGCTTTTAGCAGAATAGTAGTATTAGTTTTTCCCCTGGGTCCCTAACCTATTTACTCTCATTTTCTTGACCATGTGAGCAGTGTCTATGATGGGTTCCATCTCATGGAATGACCTTAAATCCATTCCAAATAGTTGGATAGTCCCACAAGCTTTGTGAGACTATTGTACTAACACATCCTGCAGTAAGGTCACCTTTGTAGCTTGTATTTACATGTCTACTGATATTGCCATTGTTCAGGTCATCTTTAGGCATCCACACTGTTGAGGGATCATGATGCAGAATCCTGTCATTATCAGGAGACATAATCTGACAGAAGGGATCCTAGTCCCCTGGCTCTTCAATATTTCCAGCCCTCTCCAATGATATTTCTCATTAGGCTTAAGTGTAGGAGTTGTGTTACAGATGGATCTGTTGGCAGTGGGCTCCCACGATCCACTGATGACTATGTTAGTTGTGGTTTCTGTACTTGTCTTCATTTGCTGTAAAGAGAAGCTTCTTTAATGAAGGCAAAGAGCTACACTTACCTGTCGTTTAAGGGTAAGCTTAAGAATGCAGTTAGATATTGTTCTAGTCTAGTAACATGAATGTAGTAGTTTGTCTTCTATGATCCATGAGTTCCCTAGGCCTGGGTAGTTGACTAAGTTTCTAGTACCAGTCATTTCACTACTACTGAGTGGACCTTAAGTCCAATTAGACAACTGTTGATTACCACTAGCATCTGAGAAGCATTACTATACTTTATGCTGGTTACTGATAAAGTTCAGTGGAGTCATAGCTGCATGGGACTATTGATTCATTCTCTCCTTTTCAGATCAAATAGTACTTTCAGATACTATAAATGCTAGACCTTTGGAAGGAGGATTTCAGGCTAGATCCAGCGAAAACCTTTCATATTGAATGTCCAAAGTCTGTGGTGTCATTAGCAATTGAGCCTTCCCTTCAACTTCTGAGAGGCAACTGAAGGCGACAGGGATGGACTCTTATAGGGTTTTANATTTAAATATGTTCTTTAAATTATGCACCTCTCTCTTTCTCTCTTTCCTTCGTCACACTTTCAATCTACTCTCTTTGTAGGTTGTTATGCTTAGGAAGGTTAATGTGTTAACAGATATGTTTTTACTTTTGGAACATTTGTATACATTTTTTAATGATGGGTACCATTGTACTATTTTCAGTCATGTGTTCATATATTTTTAGANTTTTGTATGTGAGTACCACATTCATATCACTCCCTCACTCCTTTCTCTCAAATTCCTNCTGTGTCACTCCTATTCTCTCTCTAATTCATGGTTTCATATTCTTCAATTCAATATATATATTCAATATCTATAAATATTTATAAATTTAAAAACATAACCTGCTGATATCATTTAGTCTTTCTCATACTTTCAGATCATATCAATATTTTACCTCTTACACTCACATTCTACAATATGTTTATTTAAACAGGGAGAAAGCACAGCAGTAGGTAAATACTATGGACAGTTTTAAAAGAATTTTATAAGGCAATCACATAGAAAATTAATAAAAATAATGTTAATATTATGAGAGTTATAATTTTTAAGGGGATATGAGAATATTTCGAAAGTAGTTTCTCAGAATGGATAAAAAAAGTTGTCCCAATCAAGAAAGTATTAATACAGATTAAATATTTATCAACTTAAGGTTGGTTATATAGTCTTAAAATATTTTTTCTACTTGAACTTCTCATGTCCTTTATCTGTCTACAGACTCTCAACTGTATTTTATTTCTCCTGATATTATCTTATTTTTAACTGACATGAATTTCATAGTTCACAGAGAGTTTCCTGAGGAAAGCCTACCCTGTGGAGTAAACAAGATACAATTTTTAGGAAGATGTAATGGGGGTGTGCTAGAGGAATCTAGGGGTGGGAGTATATATGGTTATGATGCATTTCATACATGTATAAAATTTTCAAAGAACAAAATACAGAACCACAATTTTCTTCCTTTGTAGATCATCAAATTTATAGAGAATAAAATAATGGAAGTAGAAAGATGCTCAAGCTTATTAATTTTCAAAATTTGATAGAAATTTTTTAAGTCATTTGGGCTTCTGGGCAAAACAGAAGGTTCAACTCTGTCCTAAAATTTAGGTTAATTACATTTCTGACAAATTTAATTATGCAATTTTAATTAGTAAAATAACAATACCAAGTTGGCAGGAGTTCAACTGGAAATATTCAGTAATTGTGCAGTTATAATTCCCCCCAAACCCAAGAATACACAATCAAATGAAATGCTCAAAACCAAGAATGGTTTAAGAAAACTTGACCTTTCAATGTATTATCACTGTTTTGAGGTTGTAGATACTTTAGGAAACTTATATTTGCATATATCACTTTGTTAGTGTTGGAACAATACAATAAAAATACTGTGTCACTTTATTGGTTCTAAATTTCTTCTATATATTATTTTGAAAATAGTTTCACTTAGTGCTTACAGTATGACAGTAGTCACAGTATATTTCTGTGTTTTTAAACCTATGTTTAGAAATTTTATTAGCACTGGAGGTAATAATATTTTGCATTTTATAATGAGTTCATTTAACACCTGCACTACAAAACCATTTAGTTGGTATCATTTTAAGACCATAATTGTAGATTTATTTTGTATTTTAGTTTCATGTGTTTTAATATCTCTCTTCTAAATCTGGAAAGCCCAGCCTTGTGGAAGTCTTCCTGAACAGAAGGAATTCCAACTTCCCTTCTTCTAATGGAAAAGCAGAAAAGAAGAGATCTCAGGAAAGGGTGTCTTGTGGGAGGCAACAATCATATGAGAACCAACAGCCATAGTTTATGGTTTATGTGCCATATGAATTACACCGAGAGTGTGGAGGGGAGAAAAATCAATCTGTTACATCCTTATCAANAAATGGTGAGCCCTCATCCAGAGACAGATGGAAGCCGATGCAGAGATTCACAGCCGGNCACCAGGCAGAGCTCCAGGAGTCCAACTGATGAGAAAGAGGAGAGTTCTATGAACAAGGGACATTGAGATCACGAAGCCAGCCAAACTGGTGGAAATGCATGAACTGGACCAATAATGGGCCAGGGAGGAAGGGAGGAGGGTCTTGTCCTGCCCTCGGCTGAGAGTGCCAGGCTCCCGGAGACTCTCCATGGGAGACCTTGTCTTGGAGGAGGCGGGAATGGGGGTAGGTTGAGGAGGGGAGCTGGTGGGGCGGGAGGAGGGAGGAGAAGGGGATCTGAGGTTGGTATATAAAAGGAGTGGAACATCTTTTCAATATAAAAAAATAAAAATAAAAAAATGGTTGTTGGTTGCTTTGTAAATTGTTGTCTTTCTGGCTCTGTTTCTTTCATAATTTTTTAATAAAAATAAAACACATAATTGTATGAATGCAGGTATGCATTGTTGTACCCATTGCTAGCATATATAGAAATGTTTAAAAGATTAAAATGCACATATAATCATATTACAAAAATATAAAATAATAAGATAAATATGTTACAGTTTTTTTTAATCTTAAGATAAGAAAACTTCCAAATACTGACGTACAGAAAATAACAAAATCAATTTCATACATTTTGATGGAAGAGAAAATTTACGTTTAAAACTAAAGCAATTGTGGGTGGTACAAGACTGTAATCCCAGCATTACAGAGGCAGAAGCAGGAGGAGGCCAGCCTGCTCTACTTAGCAAGTGTCAGAAGAAGTAGGGATTTGTAGTAAGACCCTATCACAAACAAACTATCGCATAAACACACATAAGTCATAATGGCTATAATTTCCTTCAGTAAATGTTGCCAGGTATAGGTTTATACACAAAAAGTGACTTCATATTTTGTTCTTTATTATAAAATCATACCAAAGATAACATTAAAATGGCCAACAGAATGAAATAACAAGGAAAATTTAATCATGATCAAGCTCTCATTTCTTTTGAAGTCAAATATGTTAAAATTAGTAACTGTTTTATTTCTTCAGAATTGGCATTCCCAAGTGATTTTGATTCTGATGCTTGATTCTGAGAGTAAAGTAGAAATGGATCTGTAAANTCGATGAGTTCATCAAGTGGTGAGAGAAGCATTCATAATTGTAGTCTTTCTTCATAGAGATATCTCAACATCCAAACTTATGTATAGCTTTAGACGTGCATAAGCATGATCTTCTTAGACAATTAACTGATGTTACTGTATTTGATGGACATTTGTAAAATATTTTGAATCCTTGTGTTAATTAATAAGAGGTAGATATTTTATTTGCAGATTTTGGAGGGAATAGCAAATACATAGAGAACATAACTTTTGGTCAAAACTCAGTCCCACTTAATTAAGAAAAGTCCAAGGAATAACTCCTCCAGTAAGAGGTAAGGAAATGAACTGGGNGTATAATGTATCAGTTTAATAAAGTAAGTTCATACGTTCATTCAGTTCTATATCCAAATACACCAAAATTAAGATATGCAGGATAACTCAAAACACTTTTACTTAGCAGCTTTTGCATATAGCAAAATTTTGTTTGTGGTTATGTACAACCTTCCCCACATCTAATCCAGAATATTGAGCACTGCCACTTTTTGGGATAACTCATGAAAAGAGTTGGAACATTTTATGCAATGGTTTTAGGAGGCAAGATTTTTTGAACAGTCATATTTCAAGTAAATGTTTATGTGAGAGTGTGTATATGAGCACACACGTGTGTGTGTTGTTTTTATGTTTTCCTATAATGTAGAAAGATCCATGAGCTGTAGTCATGGAAAAAGAAATTGTATTCAATGTGTCTTGGAGAAAAATGAAGGATAAAACTTTGATCAGCAACTGATGTCTTGTCCAAAAAACTATAAAATAATTCAGTAGAACATATATTTTATAACATAAGAATGTGGACAAATAAGCAAGAAATACTTGTAGTAGCTATGTGTAGTTAAAAGATATTAAACTGCAGTATTTAACTTACATTTTTATCATAAACCTAATAGTCTTTTTTCTGACTTAATTAGCTTAACATGTATTAAATTCATTTATATTATTTCATAAATCAAAATTTATCTTTATTACAGAGTAACTCTGTGCTATACATATATTTCAATTTGTTTTCCCATTTTCCTCTTAACAATTGTATTCTTCAGTTTTTAGCTTTCATTAATAAAGATGATGTAACAATGTGATTAAGAGGGCTCAGTGCAGCTGGGTATGTCTGTAAGCCCATCACTTAGGAGATCAAGACAGAAAAATCCCCAGCTAGGGCTCAGGTGGGACTATACATCCAGATTCTATCTCAAAAAATAAAAAAAATTTAAAAACCCAAATTAGATGTTATACATATATTTTATATATCTTAAGTAAATATCTAGTATATAACTTTTAAGTTTTTAAGGTGGTAGATTAAGCTTTAGAAGAAACTGCCAAATGTTTTTCTGAAGACTTGGACAACTTTACAAACCATCCAGCAACACACACANAAAAAACTGTATTCCTTCTTTCCTGGCTGACATTTGCAATTATCAGCATGTAAAACAGGAGATATTTAACATATGTGCAATAATATCTTTCTTTTATCTAAAGACAAATTCCTAATTATTAATGGCTTTGATGTCTTCATATAATAAGTAGCAATGTTAGTATTTCCTTTGTGAAATACCAACACAAATTCTTCTGGACCCCTTTTCTTGGAAGTTTTACCATTTAGTCACTGAGGTGTTCAAGTATTTATATGTTTTGGATACTAGTAATTTGTAAAATAAATAGTTTAAAGTATTTATCACAAATTATGTATACCAATAAGATATTAAAAGTAGACATTTTAATATCATGTGGAAAATATCAATTAATTATGGTTATTTTTCTCTCCACCCTCTCAGAAGAAACCTGACATTACTTCCAGCTTATTTTATAAGTTGCCTACTGTCTAAGGTCCACCTCATCAGTCATATGAAGTGCTGTGGGAATTTTCACTTACTAATGTTTCATCAGTGGTGTGAGGGAAAGGCTGTGGCTCACAATGAAGCTCAGTAGCATTCTCCTTTTAAATAAATACCATTTTTGATGTTCATAGTATAATGTTTTAAGATTTACTCTTTCAATATAATTCAAATGTGTACTATATTGATCATGTTCTATATACTATATGATAATTTTCAAAGACTATTCCTCATATAATTGAAAATTTTAATTTTAATGACCGGTGTCTCCACTTTTCTTCTATCCTCCCTTGGTATCCACCCTTCCAGTCTTTGTTTCTACTGGCTGTATGTTTTTGATTCCACACAAGTGAAATTTTCCTTTCTTTCTTTTTTTTTTAAACCTATTTCACTTAATATAGTAATTTTCAGATTTGTCCATTTCTTTCCAATTTTTAAAATTATTTATTTTATTTGTTTAGATTACAATATAATTGTATCATTCCCTCTTCCTATTCCTCCAATTCTAACCCTTTCAAACGCTCCCTTGCTCTGTTTCAAAATCATGACCTCCATGTGCATTAATTTTTATTACATGTATATACATATATATATATATAACTATATACATATAACATATATATGTATATAGTAATTACTAAATACATAAAGAAATGCTGCTCCATATGTATAATTCTTTTTTATTAAAGAGAAATAATGGTTCTTTGGAAAGACATATGCTGGGACTTTATGTTACCACGAACATTGCACAAGGATCACTTTCCACTCTTCATCACATCTTTGTCACATTTATCCTTTGACTTTTTGGTAATAGTCATCCAAACATATATTAGATAATTTCTTATCAAGATATTTTTCTGATTATGGTGGTCATTTTAAATGTGAAATAAAATATATGTTTTCTCTGTCAAACTGATAATTTGTCATACAAGTTTATCGAGGAATGAACATAGACAAATGCCTTTTCATTGTCTTCACGGTTGATGAGTTGTGTTGAGTACATTCATATATCTGTGGGCTATTTAAAATTTTTGAGTATGTGTGCATGTGTGCACAAATTTATGTGCACATATTTACACATTTGTGTAGGCTCTAGGTTGGGCTTGGTATCTTCCTCCATTATTCTTTACCTTATTATTTTACTTAATTAATTTTACTGTGGGAATGTAGTGTATGTGTACCTCCACTCCCACAACACCAAGATTACAGGCATGTGCTACCATGCCTGGAGTTTCATATGAGCTGTGAAAATCTGAATGGAAATCCTCCTTCTTGGTCCGCAAGAAGGGTACAAACTTCCTTACCACCAGACCACTTCTGGGTATTTTATAAATTATCTTGGGAGATTGTAAACTCATATTTTTATTAATCAACTTTGCTTTTATATTTTGCTACAAAATAATACTACATGTTTTCACATTTTGAACTTTAGCATTGCATTAGTTTGCAATTTTTTTGTTCTATTTATTGCATTTTACTTTGTTGGATATTTCTATGCAGATACTATATAGTTTTATGTAGTTGTACTTGATGAGTTTTGCATGTGATATCCATACTATAGTGTCATACATATGAAAATATTAAGTGCAAAATTAATGTCATAAAACTATCCCTGTCATTTCTTCTTGAAGTTTTGTGGAATTGATATTTATTTTGAAATATTTAAGTCATTTTGAACTCATTTTTACATATAATATTACATAAGAATTCATTTTATTTATTTGTTCCTAGGTGTTCAATTTTCCCTGGACCATTTACTAAAGAGTATTTTTCTTTCTCATGTATTCTGGTAATTTGGTTTGAAGATTTGTTCACTGTACAACAGTGTGTTTATTTCTCTGCTTTCTACTCACTTTTATTCTGTGTTTATATCAGCATTATGATGTTCTAAAAAATATACTTGAAGTTAGTTTCAACCATGCATTAACTAGTTGATTGACCATAATCAAGTGAGATTTATCATTGGCATGCAAGCATGGCATAAATATAATAGTCAATAAATGGGAAAGTAATATTNATATAATGTAGTGTAATCAGTAAGTGAAAATCTGAATAGATACAGAAAAGACATTAAAGAAATTCACTATTTCTTTTTTTACTAATAACTCAACAAGCTAGATACAGAGTAATGTACTTCAACAAAACAAATAGAAAGTACCACAAGCTCACAGCTGATATCACAGTAAATGATGGAAAGGTGAAAGCTTTCCTTCTGCTTTCAAGTGTAAGATTAGCTGATTTATGCTAAGTTCTTGTATTCCCTATAATTCTACTGCAAGAGAAGAAACTCAGAAAGAAACAAAAGTCATACAAATTAGAAAGAAGTACAATTTGCTCTGTTGTTTATAACATGATTTTACACATAAAACAATAAAGTTCCACCAAAAAGGTATATGAAGTATTAGGCAAATCCAATCAATTTGCAAGATATAAAATTGGCATACAAAACTCAATATTTCTATGCACTGCTGCTGAGTTATATGAAATAGGGATTATAAAATCAATTCCATTTACAATAACATCAAAAAATAAAATAACTAAGAATGTATTTGATAAAATATGTAAAAAATATTCCCTCAAAAGTATTAAGCATTGATGAATGACTTTGGAGAATAAGTAAATGGAAAGTTATTTTGTGTCCAGGAGTTGAAATAATGAATATTCTCAGAATGTACATATTGTAATTAGCAGTCAACATATTCATTGTAATCTTTACCAAAATAATAATATCTTTCACAAAAATAGGACGAGCAAGAGCAAAATTGTATAAAAGCACAATAGACATCAAATAGTATAAAGGCAATATGAAGCAGGAAGAATAAAAAGCTTAAAGCATGAAAATGTTCTTAAATTTTTAATACAATCATGACAATTTAATGTATTTATTATTTGTTTTTATAGGCTATAGCTCCTTATAATATTTAACACATTTGTAAATATGATTATAAATTGTGTAGGATTGTTTTCTTTGTAATTTCTGTGTCTGGCTACAGCAGCCAGTTTATGATGGTTGTGTTCCACATTATAAAGTTTCATCTCCATGTTGAATCTGTGCTGTTCAAGACTGATATCCCATTGTTAACTCACCAGGCCTCTTTAAAACACCAGGGATAAAGTTGTTAACTGCATAAAGTTGTTCAAGGGTCTGTAGAATCTGCTGTGAGAGCACCTCTTTCATTTCTGTATCAGGTGTTTATTTTCCTGGTGTACTTTGATGTTCATTTTTTAAATAAATTTATTTACTAATTTATTTTATATCCTGGCCACAGTTTCCTCTCCCTCCTCTCTTCCCAGTCCCCCTCCCCAAATCCCTGTTCCCATATTCTAATACACTCCTCTTATGTTGCTGTTTAAGAAAGGGCAGGTCTCCCTTGAGTGTCAATAAAACATGGCATATCAAGTTACAGTAAGAGTAAGCACCTCCCCGTGTATTAATGCTGGGCAAGGTGACCCAGTATGAGGAATAAGGTCCCAAAAGCCAATAAAAGATTTGGAGATAGTCCCTGTTCCCACTGTTAGGAGTCCCACAAGAACATCAAGCTACTAAACTGTAACATATATGTAGAGTTCCTAGCTCAGTCTCATGCAGGTTCCCTGGTTGTTGGTTCAGTCTCTGTGAGCTCCTATGAACNCTGCTTAGTTGATTATGTGAGTTTTCTTGTGGTGTTCTTGAACCCTCTGGCTCCTACAATCTTTTCTCCCCCCTCTTCTGCAAGATTCCCAAACTCTGCCTAACGTTTGGCTGTAGGTCTGCATCTGTTTCCATCAGTTGCTGGATGAAGTCCCTCTGACGACAATTGAGCTAGGCATCATACTGGTCATAGGTGATAGCCAGGTCAGGCTATATATCCGCTATTGCTACAACTCTTAGATGGGGTCATCCTTAAAGATTCCTAGGAGATTCCCTTGCACCAGGTTTTTTACCTGAACCCAAACTCCCCCCCCTTTTCAGTAGTCTCTTTCAGTGCTCTCCCCGTCTGCCCTCCCCTAACCTGATCACTTATGTTCCCATTAACACCCACCCTAGGTCCACTCATGAAATCTCTTCTATTTCCCCTTCCCAGGTAGATCCAGGGATCCTCTCATGAACTTGCCTTATTTCCTGGTTTCTCTGGAATGGTGTATTTTTATTTTAGCATAGTTATTCTTTTTTTCAAGACAGGGTTTCTCTATGTAGCTTTGCGCCTTTCCTGGAACTCACTCTGTAGTCCAGGCTGGCCTCGAACTCACAGAGATCCACCTGCCTNTGCCTCCGGAGTGCTGGGATTAAAGGCGTGCACCACCACTGCCCAGCTTAGTTATCCTTTGTTATGTACGTAATATCCACTTATGAATACATATTATGTCTGTCGTTCTCGGTTCAGGTTACCTCACTAGGGATGATTTTTCTAGTTCCATTCATTTGTCTTCAAATTTCCTGGTGTCCTTGTTTTTAACAACTGAGTAAACTCCACTGTTTAAATGTACTACATTTTCTTTATCCATTCCTCAGTTGAGGGACAGCTAGGTTGTTTCCAGGTTCTGACTATTATGAATAAAGCTGCGATGAACATAGTTGATCAAGTGTCCTTGTGATATGAATAAACATCCCTTGGGTATATGCCCCAGAATGGTATAGCTGGGTCTTATGGTAAATTGATTCCCAATTTTCTGAGAAACTGCCATACTGACTTCCAAAGTGGCTGTACACGTTTTCACTTCACCAGCCATGGAGGAGTGTCCCCTTTGCTCTACATCATCTCCAGCATAAGCGGTCATTAGTGATTTTATCTTAGCCATTCTGACAGGTGTAGGATGGACTCTCAGAGTCCTTTTGATTTGNATTTCCATGATGGCTAAGGATGATGAACATTTCTTTAAGTGTTTCTTGTCCATATGAGATTTTTCTGTTGAGAATTCTCTGTTTGGATCTGTATGCCATTTTTTAATTGGATTGTTTGGTGTGTTAATAATCTACTTTTTTGTGTTCTTTGTATATTTTGAAAATCAGCCTTCTGTCAGATGTGAGGTTGATGAAGATCTTTTCCCATTCTGTACACTGCCATTTTGTTCTATTGACAGTGTCCTTCGGTTTTCAAAAAANTTTAAATTTCATGAGGTCCTATTTATTAATTGTCAATCTTAGTGCCTGTGCTATTGGTGTTCTGTTCAGAAAGTTGTCTACTGTGCCAATGCATTCAATGTTATTTCCCACTTTCTCTTCCATCAGGTTCTGTGTATATGAATTTATTTATTTATTTATTTATTTGTTTGTTTATTTATTTATTTTTGGTTTTTCAAAACAGGGTTTCTCTGTGTAGCTTTGGCGCCTTTCCTGGAACTCACTCGGTAGCCCAGGCTGGCCTTGAACTCACGAGATCCACCTGCCTCTGCCTCCCGAGTGCTGGGATTAAAGGCGTGCGCCACCACTGCCCGGCGTATATGAATTTATGATGAGGTCCTTAATCCACTTTGACCTGAGTTTTGTGCAGGATGAAATATTTGAATTTACTTGTATTCTTCTACATGCTGACATCCAGTTACATCGGCACCATTTGTTGAAGATATTTTCTTTTTTTCCGTTATATAATATTTGCTTCTTTGTTGAAAATTGGATCTCCATAGGTGTGTGGATTTAAGTATGGATCTTTGAGTCAATTCCATTAGTGAACATAAACGAAACTGTGTTGTTTTTATTACTATAGCTCTGGAGTAGAGCTTGAAATGAGGGATGGTAATACCTCCAGCAGTTCATTTATTGTACAAGATTGTTTTAGCTATCCTGGGTTTTTGTTTTTCCATGTGAAGTTGAGCATTGTTCTTTCAAGGTCTGTGAAGAACTGTGTTGGGGTTTTGATGGGAATTTCATTGGTTCTGTAGATTGCTTTNGGTAAGAAGGACATTTTTTACTATGCTAATTCTACCAATCCATGAGCATGGGAGATTTTNCATCTACTGATATCTTCTTCAGTTTCTTTTTTCAAAGATCTGAAGTTCTTGTCATACAGGTCTTTTACTTGCTTGGCTAGAGTTACACCAAGATATTTAATATAACTTGAGGTTATTATAAAGGGTGTTGATTCTCTGATTTCTTTCTCAGTCCATTTATTGTTTGTATATAAGAGAGCTACTGATTTTTTTATTTAATCTTGTATCCAGCCACTTGACTAAAGGTGTTTATCAGCTGTAGGAATTCCATGGTGGAGTTTTGGGGTTGCTTATTTATACTATCATATCATTTGTGAAGAATAATACTTTAACTTCTTTCTTTCCAATTTGTATCCCCTTGATTTCCTTTAGTTATCTTACTGCTCTAGCTAGAATTTCAAGTACTATATTGAACAGATTTGGAGAAAGAGGACAGCCTTGCCTTGTTCCTGATTTTAGTGGAATTGCTTTGAGTTTCACTTCATTTAATTTGATGTTAGCAATAAGCTTGCTGTATATTGCTTTTATTATGTTTAGGCATGTCTNTTTTATCCCTGATCTCTCCAAGACTTATATCATGAAAGGAGTGCTGTATTTTATCAAAGACTCTTTCAGCATCTGATGAGATGATCATGTAATTTTTTTTAAGTTTCAGTTCATTTATATGGTGGATTATATTGACAGGTTTTCATATGTTGAACCATCCATGCATATCTGGGATGAAGCCTAATTTGTAATGCTGGATGATCTTTTTGATGTGTTCTTGAGATTTGGTTTGCTAATATTTAATTGAGTATCATTGCATCAATGTTCATGAGGGAAATTGGTCTATACCTCACTTTCTTTGTTTAGTCTTTGTGTTTTTATAGTATCAGGATGACTTTGGCCTCATGGAAAGAATTTGCCAATGTTCCTCTGTTTCTATTTTGTGGAATAATTTGAAGAGTATTAGTATTAGCTCTTCTTTGAAAGTCTGTTAGAATTCTGCATTCAAACTGTCTGGCGCTCTTCTTTTTTGTTGTTGTTGTTGTTGTTTCGTTTTGTTTTGGTTGGGAGACTTTTCATGCCTGCTTCTATTTCCTTAGGATTTATCAGTCTATTTAAAATGTTTATGTGATCTTGATTTAACTTTGGTATATGGTACTTATCAAGAAATTTGTCCATTTCTTTTAGACTTTCCAATCTTGTGGAGTACATGTTTTTTAAGTATGACCTATTGATTTTTTGAATTTCCTCAGAGTCTGTTGTTATGTACCCATTTTGTTTCTGGTATTGTTGATTTGGATATTTTCTCTCTGCCTTTTAGTAAATTTGGATAAGAGTTTATCTATTTTGTTGATGTTCTTGAAGAACTAACTTTTTGTTTCATTGATTGTATTGTTCTCTTTGTTTCTATTTTATTGATTTCAGCCCTGTTTGATTATTTCCTGCCATCTACTCCTCTTAGGTATGTCTGCTTCTTTTGTTCTAAAGCTTTCAGGCGTGCTGTTAAGTCACTAGTATGAGATTTCTCCAAATTTTTCACGAAGGCATTTAGTGCTAAGAACTTTTCATCACTGCTTTCATTGTGTCCCATAAGTTGGGTATGTTGTATATTCATTTTCACTGAATTCTAAGATGTCTTAACTTCTTTATTTATTTCTTGACCCAGTGGTACCTCAGTAAAGAGTTGCTCTTTCTGTTGTTGAAATCCAGCTCTAATACATGGTGGTCAGATAAGATAAGGGTATTATTTCAAAATTATTTTTGTATATGTTGATACTTGTTTTGTGGCCAAGCATATGGTCAATTTTGAGAAGGTTTTATGTGGTGCTGAGAAGTAGATATATTCTTTTGTGTTTGGGTTAAATGTTCCTTAGGTATCTGTTAGGTTCATTTGAGTCATAACATCAATTAATTTGGTTATTTCTGTTTAGTTTCTGTCTGGATGACCATTCTGTTGGTGAGAGTGTGTTGTTAAAGTCTCCCACTATTCTTGTGCGGTGTCCTATGTATGAACAAGCTTTATTAATATTTCTTTTACAAATGTGTTGCCCTTACATTTGGGGTATAGATGTTCAGAATTGATACATTATCTTGATGGATTTTTCCTTTGATGAATACGAAATGCGCTTCTCCAAACTTTTGGTTAATTTTGGTTGGAAGTCTGTTTTGTTAGATAATAGGATAGCTATGCCAGCTTGCTCATTAGGTCCATTTGATTGGAAAACATTTTTCTAACCGTTTAATCTAAGGTAATAGCTATCATTGATATTGAGGGGTGTTTCCTATACACAGAATTATGATGGATCCTGTTTTTGTATCCATTCTGTTAGCCTATTTCTTTTTATTGGTGAATTGAGTCCATTGATATTGAGATGTATTAATTACCAATGATTGTTAATTCATGATATTTTGTTGGTGGGGGTGGGTTTGTGTGTTTGTGTGTGTGTGTGTGTGTGTGTGTGTGTGTGTGTGTGTGTGTGTGTATCTTTCCCTTCTTTGGGTTTTGCTGATGTAAGATTATTGTCTGTATTTTTGTGGGTGTAGTTAACTTCCTGGGGATGGACTTTTTCTTCTAGTACCTTCTGTAGGGCTGAGTTTCTGGGTATATATTTTTAAATTTGACTTTGTCATGAAATATCTTGTTTTCTCCATCTATGATATTTGACAGTCTGGGCTGGCAACTGTGGTCTCTTAGAGTCTCCAAGACACCAGTTCAGGCGTCTGGATTTTAGAATCTCTGTTGAGAAGTTGGGTATGATTCTAATAGGTCTGCCTTTGTATGTTAATTGGCCTTTTTTCCTTGCTNCTTTTAATATTCTTTCTTTGTTCTGTATGTTCAGTGTTTTGATTATTATTTGGTGGGGGAATTTCTTTTCTGATCCAATCTGTATGGTGATCTGTAAACTTCTTATACTTTTATGAGCATGTCCTTATTTAGGTTGGGAAAATTTTCTTCTATGATTTTGTTAGATATATTCTCTGGGTTTTTGAGCTGCGTTCCTTCTCCTTCTATTCTTATTATTCTTATGTTTGGTCTTTTCATAATGTCTCAGATTTCCTGGATGTTTTGTGTTAGGAATTTTTTAGATTTAATATTTTCTTTGATGAATCTATTTCCTCCATTGTGTCTTCAATGCTTGAGATTCTCTCTTCCATTGCTTGTAGTCTGTTGGAGATGCTTATATCTGTAGTTTCTGTTCACTTACCCAGATCTTCAGATTTTTTTTCTTTTCCAATATTTCCTCAGTGTGTGTGTGTGTCCAGTCTGGGGTTGTAATGCAGGCTTAAAGGAGTTTTGTGTACCATGGTTGGTCTTGACATTTTCAGGTCTTGAATAATTCCCTTCATCTATTTTTTTTTCTTGGCCTTCTTTTAGAGATTTATTGATTTCTACCATTTGTTTGTTTGTTTTTTTCCTTAGCTCCTTTAAGGGATTTTTTTCATATTCTCTTNAAGGATGTCTATCATCTTCATAAAGTCATTTTAAGGTCATTTTCTTGTGCTTCAGCTGTGTTTGATTGATCAAGTCTTGCTGTTGTAGGANAGCTGGGTTTTGCTATTTGCAAATTTCATATTGCCCTTTCTGTTATTGATTGTGTTCTTACACTGGCATATTAGGCNTCTGGGTTTGGGATGATTATAGGTCTAGGTGTTTGTACTTGCATTTGTCTTTGTTGGATGAGTGTTTTGTTCATTGGTTTCTCCTTTCTATTTGGTCTTCTGGACTAAATGACCAAGGGTGCTGGTGACTAGAATGTCTTTGGGTCCAGTAGGGTGTCCCTTCTGGGGTTCGGGGAGCCATAGGTCCCTAGATCTGACCTGGCCTCCGGTAAAACATAAGTCTTCTTCCCAAGTTGTAGATGAAGATATGGAGCCCAGGGGTGGCAGTGCAGTCTGGGTTGCTAGATCTGTTCTGGTTTCTGGGGTCCTTAGATCTGGTTTGGTCTCCAATACAACTGCCAGAGCTGGGGTCCCTAGATCCGGCTTGTGTTCCAGTAAAGCTGAAGTCTGCTTCAGAAGTTGTAGACCTGGGGTCCCTAGTCCCAGTCTGACCTCTGGTAAAGTAGAAATCTTCTTCCAAAGTTTTAGACCAGGATGCAGATCATGCATGTGTGTGTGTGTGTGTGTGTGTGTGTGTGTGTGTGTGTGTGTCCAGTTTGGGGTTGTAATGCAGGCTTAAAGAAGTTTTGTGTACCATGGTTGGTGTCTTATTTGGGGTTCCTAAGACCAGCCTGACCTCTGTTAAGGCAGCTGGAGTTGTGGGCCCTAATATGGAGCCCAGAAGAAGGAGTACTGATTTTCATTATTTTTAAGTTGTTGTCACTTTTATTAATGTTTGAAAAGAATGAAATCATTAAATTACTAAGATTGTGTACTATTTGCCCCCAGTTATTAGTTTCCAGTCTAAAATTCCCTTTCTTTAACTTCAATTTTATAATTGATTTTCATTTATTACCTTCCCTTAAAATCAATCGTTATAGCTACATAACATAAATTTTGATGTGTTCTGTTTTAGTTATCAACTCATGTCAAAATATTTTTAAATTCTCAGTGAGATTTCTGCTATTAATAAAGTGACAAATTTTATGTAATTTCTGGACTTTAATTTTTATTATTACCTGTTTGTAATTTAATTCATTTTTCAAAAGAACATAAGACTTAAATCCTTTAAAGTTTATTCAGCTGAATATTAGTTCTAAAATAAATTCTTCTTATATTGCATTTTATAATAAAAATAAAGCATTGAAATGTAAGTGTCATTTAGGTCCAGGCAGAAGAAGGTATATGCACATCATCTATGTAATTACTGATGAAGGATGCTGAAACGTCCAATTACATTTGGGGATTTTTCCATTTCATTCAAGTACACTATCAGTTTTTATTCCTGTGGCCTGAAGTACTATTGTTACATGTTGTCTTAGCATCATTTTCTATTGCAATGATAAAATACCATGACAAAAACAATTTAAGGGAAAAGAACTTACTCTGGCATACAGTGCAAGGGTAGAGGTATAATCGGTCATGGCAGGAAGTCAAGGTGGCAGCTCATTGCTGTGTGTCCACAATCTGGAAGCAGAGAGTCAATAGAATGGGCTGCTAATCAGTTCCATCTCTCCATTCGTGTATTCAATGATCCTACCTATGGAATGGTGCCCCTGATAGTAGGTGGGTCTCCCATTTCAATCAATCTACTCAAAATAATCCCCACAGGCAGTTCCAGAGGCTCATCTAGTGGATCTCACAGCTTGTCAAGTGGGAATGATGCAAATAATATGATGCTCATGTATACCATCCCTTCTTTTTTTATATTCTGGATATGTTCAACCTATGTATAGTTTTATATATCATCTTTCTTATCTGAAGCAAAATTTAATTTGATGTTAATAAAAACACCTTAACTTTCTTGCTGTGACAGTTTGCATGGCCTGTTTTCCATGCTAATTTAATTACATCTGCTACATCTCTTATCTAGATATTTAATCTATATGTCTTATAAGTATGCTTTTATCATTTTTGTCAGTTTTCAAAATTTTTCTTTTAGTCTTTTATTTGTATGAGCAATTTGTGCATATATGTATATGGAATCGTGTGTGTGCCTGGTACCCTTGGAGGCCAGAGGAGAATATTGGCTCTTCTGGAACTGGAGTTACAGAATACTGTTAGCTATCATGTGGGTTCTGGGAATAGAACCCAGGGTTCAAAAAAAAACAGCCAATGCTATTACCTGCTGAGCCTTCTCTCCAACTCATCTTTTTCTTTTAATAATTAAAAAAAATAATTTAAAACTGGGCGGTGGTGACACATGCCTTTAATCCCAGCACTCGGGAGGCAGAGGCAGGCAGATCTCTGTGAGTTCGAGGCCAGCCTGGGCTACCAAGTGAGTTTCAGAAAAGGTGCAAAGCTATACAGAGAAACCCTGTCTCAAACCCCCCCCNAAAAAATTAATTTAAAAACTTTTATTTTAGTATGTTAGATTTGTTAAGAAAATTAAATGGAATTATTTAGGTGTTTGTATTTATCTTTACCTTTTTTTCTGATTAATAATATTAATAATATTCTTACCTTCTGTTCTTCACTCTTAGTTTTGTCTAAACAACTGTATAAATTTATTGGTAAATTAGTTTTAATTTTTTTATATTACTTATAATACATTTTGATATATTTTTGATATTTTAAGTTGTATTTTTAATGCATTATAGTCTACTTTAATAATAAGCACACTGCTTCTCATATTGTCTACTTATCATTTATAGTAATGGTATTCCCATGAATTTGAATTTATAAATGTTATCATTTTTCTTAAGTCTCAAAAATCTGAGAACCTGATATAATTCAGCCCTTCTGGGAAGGAATTTTTAGTGTTATATTTTCTGAAGTAAAATTATTGCACTCTTATTTTGGGTGTGTATTTCACTAAATACAGAATTTCGTGACACCTTTTACTTCATTCCACACTTTGGAGATGCCATTTCATTTATATCTAACCCACAGTTTAAAAATAAAACCTTTTTCATAATTTGAATCTTATGTCACTTATATTATGTTCTTTGAAAGCAATGCATATCTTTGCGTTTTTACATTCTTCTGTTACCTTGCATTAATAGCAGTTTGCTATGATCTGAATGAGTGTGTTTTCTTTGTATTCTACATTATTAAGTACATTTGCTATTTCTTTAATTTCTGTTACTTCTAGTGGAGGTGAGCTGGAGTGTTTACCACACTCTCTCCTTCACTAGAACTTAAAATATATGTGATTGTGATCATTTAATATTGTTGCTTAAGTTATCAAATCTATGTTCTTCCATTTGTTTTCATCTCCAGACTAGACACAGACAGACTATTCTATCTTCAAGCTTGTTAACCCTTTCCTTTATATCCTTCAACCTTGAATGTATTCTCTTTAGTAAATTCTGATTTCAGATATGGTCACTGAATATAGGGTTTACCTTGTTCTTTTTCTCTTAAGGAACATAGCCTTAGGTTGTCTGTGTAGTGTGAATGAGTATTTGGCGTACGCCTCTTGTCCAGCTTCACAGTTTTTCACGATACTTATTTAAACTCAGTTATTATGTGATGTGTTTAAACATAAAATATTTACTGTCTTATTTAAATTGTCTTTTGCTTGTATATGTTATTGCTTTGAATATAACTATTTTATACAGATGTAGATAAAAATAATGATGATAAATGCATCCATAATCTTGATTATCATGATTTGAGTGGCCATAAATAAAAAACAAGTATGTTATGTTAGACTATACCCCAGAATTAAAAACATTGTTAGATAATGAAGTGAACTTTGAAGTTAACTGTTCTGGATTTGCATTGATTTACTTGAATTGCATTATTTCTTTAAGGTCCAATTTCAGAAGTTTTAATAAACTTCACTTTAAAAATAAATACACTTTCTCTCTGTGGTCATTCACATTTTGCATCGCTGACCTTAAATTCTTAAAGCAGAATTTTCTCACTACTGTATGTATTGTAAGTATGTTCTACAAGTATATAATGTCCTGGAACTCACTTTGTAGACCAGGCTGGCCTCGAACTCACTGAGATCCACCTGCCTCTGCCTCCCAAGAGCTGGGATTAAAGGTATGTGCCACCACATCATTTCTATTTTAATAAAAGCATATTGCTCCACAATAATATGATAGAANTTCAAACATTATAGCCTTATGACTTCTTCTAAGACTAATAACTTCTAGTCATGCATTTCCATAAGTCTTCATCTCCCTGACGTCAGTGTTCATACCTCAAAAGTGCTCTGCTCTACCAATTGTTTTTCCCCATACGTTTATTAGCTTATGAATGATATTTAAGATAAACAACTTGTGAGTAAATATGATTAATATCCAGTTTATTTTAGGATTAGTTGATAGGGAAATGGAAGACTTGTGAAATACTTTAAAACTGAGACCAATGTAGTACTTTCCCTTGCATTGAGAATTAGATTCTACTCCCTTTTGGTCCTGACTTGGTGATATGTGATATAAAGATTATTACAATGTGACATTCTGGTCCCCAAGAGAAGGAAATAAGAGGTCGTTTAGCTTCTACCAGGATAACTCTTTAAAAGATTGACTTACTATTGTTTTATGTGTGTAACTGTTTACCTGCATGTAAGTAGGTACACCACATTTATATTTAATGACTATATAGTACAGAAGACAGCATTTCCACCTCTAGAATTGGAGTTACAGATTGTTATAGTGCTGGGAACCAAACATGGTTCCGCTGAAAGAACAGAAAATAACCTGACCTGCTGAACCATCTCTCTAGCCAACTTACCAGAATAAATTGAAACACTTTTTTAATAGAATCTGATTAACCAGANGTCATCTGTTGGAAGAAAATTAGCTATAGATGTCTGTTACTTCTACATCTTGTGAATAGATCATTGCAGTTTTTATAAGGGTGTGTTACAAGGTTATTTTTTTTTACTTTAAATAGACTTCAAATAATCTCCCTATAGAGAAAACAGGTATACCTACCAATAGTTGCAACAGGTTTGAGTATCCTGAGTTTGGGAGTTCTCTTCTTAAACACCACAAATCCTTATTCAAAATCCACCTAGACTTTCTAGACTGATTGTAAGGTATTTGTAGGATTTCAAAGCAATGTGCTATTGCTGCAGCTGCTACCACTGTGGAGTGGATGATAATATTTCTAAAGTTGAGTAATAATATCATTTACTTTTGCAGCATGAGTGCTTGCTAAAATGGGTAAAGATTACATACAGACTAGCTGTTAAATCTCTCAATAATCTACAAAATATTATAGATTGCATATATATACTGACTTACCTTAGTAGAAAGTAAGGAAGCCAGGATTCAAGTTTAGATTTCAAATTATTCACAACTTTCATGAATATGAATGACCTGTTACGACACAATAACAAAAAATGCAGTGACTTCTTCAAGGTTAATGCCCTGCTGTTATAGATGATACCTCATGTTTATTCTCAGATACCTTTGAAGACAGCAACTCTCTGACCATTTAAGAGTTGAAAAGAGTCTTTCAGCCATTTGAGATTCTTCTGTTGATAATTCTATGTTTAGCTCTGTAGCCCATTTTTTGTTTGGATTGTTCGTTATTTTGATGTCTAGTTTCTTGAGCTCTTTATATATTTTGGAGAGTATCCCTCTGTCAGATGTGGGGTTGGTATAGATCTTTTCCCATTCTGTAGGCTGTCGGTTTTTTTTCTTATTTATTGTGTGCTTTGCCTTACAGAAGCTTCTCAGTTTCAGGCCTAACCTTTTTGTAGGAGGGAATGGTGGCTGGATTGGGAGGGGGAGGCTGGGGGCGGGAGGAGGGAAGAGGGGGATCTTTGATTGGTATGTAAAATGAATAAAAAAATCTTAATTAAAAAAAGTTGAAAAGTGATGGGTAAGTGGCTAGGCTATCATTCATGTCAGGTTTCTACACAATTACTTTTACTTCCATGATAACTAGGGATCCTTTTTTAAAAATCATTTTAATTCCTTGCTCATAGAGGGCCCCCTGTCTCCCATCGATTGGGCTCCTGGAGATCTGCCCAGTGCCCACATCTGTCTCCATCAGTCATTGGATGAGGGTTCCATGGTGGTAGTTAGGGTATTCATCCATGTGATCATTGGATCAGGCCAGTTCAGGCACCCTATCAATTATNTNCNNTGGTCTAAGGTGGGTTCATCCCTGTGGACTCTCCGGGACTTCCCTAGCACTCTGTTTCTCCCTATTCCCGTGATTTCCCCATTTATCATGTTATCTCCTTCCTTG